>CCAG010006901.1:0-20894 GCA_001077435.1 Glossina morsitans morsitans | reverse complement strand
ACACGAAGACATACTTTTTATAAGAAGCTTTGAAGAGAACGGATACTACGCAAAGGCTTATGAAGTTAAAATACTACTTTCATGATAAAATACAAAAAATTATATCTTTTCGCCAGATAAAGGCTTATTGTTTATATCGGAGAGATTAAAAAAATGATTCAATCGAATACAAATTTTCTGCGTTAATTCACTTTGGCAATACGATATTTTTGTCAAGAAATGTTAAAAGTAGGAAACTTTTTTTATACAATGACTTTTTACAAAAATATAGGTTCACATGTGCAGTGATCGGACCCAACCGAATTTCGACTGTAACAATTCCTATCACATCTCCGAAATTGCTACCAATAATATAGGAACAGACATTATACATATATCTGGAAAGACATGCTGAAATCTTTGTATAGAAAGATTTTTTAATCAATAAAAATAATTTTGATTCTAATATCCTGGTCTAGCCAGGCAGGCAAGCTCTAATAATAAAAATTGTTGCAAAAAATTGTTTTAGGAAAAGACGAAATTAAGATTTTGTACTCTAGGGGGTATACGCTCTGTATATGTAGGTACATAGAAAGAGTTGTAGACAGATTCAAGCTTTAAAAATAATCTTAAAGAATATCGTTTTTTTTTTCGATTTTGTATGTTTGGAAGTTTATGTCAATGAAGAATAGTTTGTGAGAATTGTCACTTTTTCGGTTTAATCTGAAGTAAAGCGTTGCTTGATTGTGACGAACAAAAATGAACGCGACATGAAACGCGAAAAACGCCGTATTGTAGGCTTCAGGAACTTGTAGATCTCCAGAAAATAGAGCCCAATGACTATGACGATCAGCAAGTTATAGTATTTAATTAGCTTTTCCAATAAGCCTCTTCACTATATAAAGCGTAAACACTAATGTTGAAGTGGAATTGGCTGCCTTGTCCATTTCAATCGTCGACCGATTGTCTTCTTGATTCTTATGAAGATACTCAAAAATGAATTCTTTAACGGATAGTCTCAAAATATTAGTTAATTACAATATCTGTTGCTAGAATGTAGTAGACAAGGCTTTGAATAAAATAATCTTAATAAACCTGCGATTTAAAATAAGCGTCTAGTAATAAAAGACTGCGTGTTCAATTTAGGAAGAACTCTTAACTCCGTTCTGAGAAAAAAGCGTTAAAAGCGTAGAAGGTCACCTATGCATGTAAACAGTGATTGTTGTGAAATGCGAACAACTTAAGCATGCTGCTCAGACCGTAATCAGAAGATCTTGTCCGTTTATGAAGGGTGCAAAGTTCGGCAAAGTTGTGATAAACATTTTGCGCAGCAAACTTTTCCCCTTTAATATAATAAAAACAAGATATCAGGGATAAAGATGATCACAATAATAAGAGAAAAGACGATTTGGGCGACCGTATAGTCGAGTGGCACGATATCCGCTTCTCATTCGGAATTTGTCACGCGGAAAGTCTACAGTTCACTTGTATTGAGCGTTAACATGTACCACTTCTTATAATGACAGTCAGTAAGGACTCGTCGATCGGACCGGTAAACCCAACATAGGAAGGAAAAAAAGACACAACTAATAGAGAAATGCGATACAACAACAATGAAACTGCTCACCTGCTGCATTAGGTAGCATCCCAGAAAGGAACAAAGATGCAGTGGGAGTAAAATACTAGCTATGGGCAGCGATTACTCGCAAAACTTTCCAATGCACCAGTTTTGACACTCACATCTTATTGAAGTACTGAAACCATGCTTTGAAATTATAATGCCGACAACACTGTGCGTAGCGACAACACACAATCTTAACGCTAATGTAACCTTGTATCCTATCATGAAAGCACAACTTATTGTATAGAGCAGTCTTCACTAAAATGGTTTTCAAAAATATTGATTACAGGAACAATTCATGCTCAGCCAAGATAAAACATAACCTCCACACTTCACTTTACTAATGTTTATCCATTTGTTTCATCTAAGAGGATCGATTTTTCCCTACAAAATTTTTTCCTGATTAGATCAATCTTTGGAGAAATTTCATTTAGAGATTTTCTCTTCCGCATCAATCAATTTATTACTTTCTGACCAAATGGCGTTCTCTTTGTTCACATTGCGGTTTGAATCGGAACCAGAAACTTAATGCATTTTCCTGCTGATAGCTGCATTTAAATTTATATTCAGCGAACAGGAACTTTAAATCATTATATGACATCAACATACAATTCAGGCATTTACAAGTGTACAACTTTTGTAACGTAGTGCGAAAAATACCAACGCAATTTGCAACAATTTCCAATGAATTTAAATAATTTGGCGTATGCTAGGTTTGTTCTTTAAATATTTGAATTCGTAAATGTTTTTGAATAATTACAATTGTGTGGCACTATCAAAATTATTCACAAAGAGTACCAGCAGCCAGCCCGTACTATGCTATATGTATGCATTCATTCGATTAATGATTCGTTCCACATACCCACGTACATATGTAGTATTTATAAAACGAGTTGCTGCACAAAAACGGAAACATGTGGTTTTAACAGTGGTTAAAGACTGCAATAACACTTACATAACAACATGCTCAACATAGTGTTTATACCAAAATTAACTCAAACTTTATTGCACTACACCTAATGCAGTGTTTTTTACATTTTTTTTATTTTCTTTTTTCTCGCGCATACTTACATATATACAATACATATGAACATAATTGACCATATCAACAACACCCACACAAGTTTAACCAGCTAGTGTGAGCTTGGATACGCGTGCATGTTTGTAAATTCGCTTAGTTGTTAACCAGTAGCGGTCTGCGGTAATAATTGCAGTTTAAAGTTAACTTTATTCGGATTTCGGATTTTAATACGATGGTTGCTTTGTTTATGAATTTTTTCATTTGTGCGTACTCCATATGAGCGCAATTTTGTACAGTTTTCACAATATATATACAGGCATACATATAAGTTAAGTTATATGTTAACATATTTAAGTAAACAAACCTCAAAAATGTCAACTAGCTGCGATTGCCAAGTAGGAAAAAAAAAACTATTACGAAGCCGTCTGAAGGAACTCTACAATGATAATGGCTTTCCACTACGAGAATATCTTGTTGTCTAGTGCACAAGAGCACGGACGCCAGTTTTCACTTACATCCTTGGTTGATGTCAGGCTGATATCACAGGCATTTTTTTTCTTTTTTTTTGGATATCGTAACCTGACAACCTTGTTGAACCTATCTCCGAAGAATGAGTGATATACGCGTTTTGTCTGCAACACCCAGAAGAAAGGTCCAGTGATCCAATAAAATACAGATATTCTTGATTAGCATCAAATTCTAAACCGGTTTAAGCAAACCCGTATGCCCGTCTATCTGTCGGTCAGACAAAATTAAGTTATCGACTTTAAATTTGGCAAAAACCTTGAAACTTTTTATAGTCAGGTTGGTATTGAAAATGAAACAAATCGGTGAAAACACAAGCCCATAATGAGGCTTTAAGTAGATGCATGTCTGCCTCTCGAATCGGAAACTACTCATAAATTATGAAAGGCAGAAACGTGAAATTTTTTTTATTTACTTAATGACGATCTCTACTATTTACGTAAAAATTTGAGTAAGTCCGCCACGCCCACAAAAAGTTATAATTGTTCTAAGTTTTTGTTTCGTTACTGTTTTTACATTTTCTACTTATTACTCATAAGGTGGCCAAGACAGAATTTTGAAAATTATTCTGTACATTCTTCACATGACGATATATATTATCGCTCTAAAAATGGGTCATTTCCAAAATAGATATAGATAGTGAACCTCACAAGGTGGACGATTCATTTTTTCTTAGCAGTATAGTCAATTGCGCATCATATAAAAGGACTTGAAGAGTAGAAGACGACGAACTAGGTGTCTTGATTCTAAATTAAATATCGCAGACGAGACGCGGTGAATTAATTTTGTCTTCATTATCCCCGCCGAATCGGTATCGAATAAAAAACTTGAAGAGTAAATATAGACAGGTTAACGGTGATGGGTATAAAATATTCAGTCGCGTCCGAACATAATCCTTTTATTTGTCTTGTAGCACGTTTGTAATTTATCATGATTACGATTTATTATGCGCAAGATCTCAAATTTGATATACGCCCGCAGAATCCGTGGCAAGAAAACACAGTCACAAACTCCTATGACTGGTGGCCGGTCACACCCGGAAAAGGATATGGCAGCTTTTACGCTTTTAACATCTACTAGTCCCGGAATTAATAAACTCCCAAAAGAAAACCTTTATTTTCTAACCTAATCTGCCTTTAGCTTGATATAGTCTTTCGAACTATCTGCAATAGGTCTGATATCCTTGTTTATTTTAAGAACAGTTTAGCTACTCAAAAAAACCGTAGACTGCAGGCTCCACCTCTTCGTTTGTCACCGAATCTTTTTGTCCTGTTTAGCAAAAGAAAATTATGCGAGCAAAAAAAAAAAACAATTTAAAGCTTAACTCTTTGATTGTGACCATCCCCGTGCGATCAGGACGCGTGAACTGGTGCGTTGTCTCTATGCAAGTGGATTTTCTTTTTAGCCAAATGAAATATTTTTTTTTTAATACTACGTTCAGACACTACAATAAGCTGCCACACTACTCGTAAGTTCATCGTTTTCGCTTTATGCTTGCATCTCCAAAAACTGACGTCATGGCTTTGGCAACGGGTGAAGCAATTTTCGTTTTCTTTGGAAGAGATTCTAACGTTTTGACCGGCCACTTTTTTTTGCACTTCCCTCGCGTAGGTCTGAAATATTGGACATATAGTTCGTCCCGTTACAAAGCTTCCTCGTCGTTCGATTGAAACATTCTCACGACACTGTTTTTACTTCAGCACGATCAAATGGGCAATGTGCCTTACATATAGATTTCCTCATGTCCCATCCCATCCCCTCATGTGTAATCAATAGCACTTTTTGCAATGCCCACTGGCTCAGCTAGCTCACACCACGTTCAGCAAGCGGTCAACATTATGTGGATTTTCTTTATCATTTCTGACGTGGTCACCACTTCCGTATTTCTCTTACGGCGCGTAAGAACTCGTCTATGCTCTATCAGCGAATATCTTCTTATTATAAGCATAAAAGGATGCTCCGTGCAAGTAGAATCTACTCGGCTTTGATATTGGTTTCACTCAGAAGTTCCAAATGAAAGTATTATATAACAGCTTGAGTGATATTCATTCTCATTAAATGCAACTTTTGCATTGTTCTGAAAAAACAAAAGCATTGTCACTAAAACTGCGGTAATTCGTAAATAAGTGATCGAAATTTTATCAAATTTTGTGGGGCGTTTATTGAAACTTGACACTTTCTAAAAATAATATGCATTTTTTGTTAGGGACGATATTTATTTATCAGCCCTGAGGATTATCTACCGATATGTTAAAATAGCAAACTATGTCTTTTGTTGACTGCATGCGTATTGTAATGGATCTGCCTAGTGACTGTTGGATTCAGAAGCTTTTCTTTCGTTCGTTTTTGGACGCTTTTTTGACGGTTAACCGATTCATCTAATAGCAAATACCTAGTTTCATTTTCTTTTTATTGTATTTATTCTGGACCTTAATGCTAATCGCTCTGGAAAATTACTTTTCGTTCACTTATCCGCTTTCTTTTTTATATTATTCGCTTTAGTGTAACCGAAAGTAGGTTATTTGGTACTCTGTGTTATCAATCATCATTTTTTTTACATAAATCCGATTTCTGTTCTACCTGATTTATTAGGCTTGTCGGATATCCGCAACGCCCCGAAAATATTAATGATCATTCTCGGAAGGAGTGCCCTTTCTATTCATAGCCTTAAAATAGTAGTTGGCGGAGCTTAAACGAATCCATAAACGCCCCAAGACTGAAGTGATTATCATGTCAAAAATGGCGAAGAAAACACGTCTACTCAAAGTTCTTCAACCTAGCCAGGCTACTGGTCACAATTTTCTGTATTTTATCACGAGAGTAAATAGAGATTTATATTAGAAGTAGCGGTGTAGGGTGTTTAGCGATCAGCCATGTCCGACAATAATTTATTTGCTTGTTTACATTCTTAAACAAATTCCCCTCACATTCAAAGGTTTACCACTATAAATATAACGCAAAAGTGTGGGAAAAAAACGCTGAATAAAAAGGAAGTAAAGATGGCAAATAAGGCCAACGTTAAGTAACAACAATTAACAATAAGAAAGTGGCTAAAAGCGATACAAACACAAACACAACGATGAAAAGAAACTTTAAATTGCCCTTAAACATTTGTTTCGTGTAACTCATACGTAACGTCGACTTAATACTAAACCTAATACAACTTTAGTGCTTTCGAATTAAAATAAGACCAAGAGGGCATTGAAAATAATTTTAAATCCCATTTAAATCATGCTGAGCATTGTTACAAACATAATTTATTTGTTTGTTGATTTGTCAATTAGCCATTTCAAACTGATAGACATATCGGCCGGTTTAGTCTATTAAAAATTCATGTCAAAATCAAAGACAAAAATAGCAATTAAACATTATTAAATTATTTTGGCAATAGGCCAACAGTCAACGTCTCTATTAAACATACATACAACTGTTAGGATGAGCATATAGTATGGGTGAGTATGTGGAATTTATTTGTATTTCTCAGTATCTCATCAATTATTGGGAGATATATACACTGAAAGAGAATTAGAGCAAAATAAATGAGTGAGCATCGTATCCATCCGTAAAAGAGAAACTGCATCGAAATGCATAGGAAACGATATCTTAGAATAAAAGCAATAGCACAACAAATTGGATGAATGCAAAAATCAAAACAAAACCCATAAGAAAGAGAGAAACATGCGTATTAACATGCAAGAGGCGTAATGAAATTTTTAACACAACGTCGAAATGGCACGTGTGCTCGTGGCATTCTGCCAAAGCATGTCTTGCCCGTTGCACGAGATACAGTTCTCTCTGTGTGAAGGCTAACCCATTTACTAGCAATGACTTTCAAACTGTTACATACATATTGCATATTCAGGCACATTTGGCTAGCGTCACTGAAATTACGTTGTGAATAACTTGGCAAAAATTCTGTGTGAGTTTTTCTATCAGTAACGGTTTCATTCAATAAAATTTTGGTATTTCCGTTTTATTTATAAACATATGTGCGGTTTTTGTATATCGGACGCGTATGGATTTTTCATGTGATAGATCATGCGAATCATTAAATATTTATATTTACATTCTCTTTATTACGTTCTGATATTTTCAGTTTTATTGCTAGCAGTCGTTTTGTAGCCAACAGCAACCTACAAATTGTCTGCAAATTGAACTAATAGGGTCAATAAACTTACTCTGCGTCCCACGCAGAGTATATTTGTATCCACGTCTGCTTTTCTTCTTTTTGATTTTTTTTTTTTTTTTTTGTAAGTTGCACTCGGCGAAGTTGTTTACAACCACTTAAAAATAACTAAGGTCATCTTTGCAATAATTAATATAAATGGCTGAAGCGGAAGGAGGAAGCGAGCAGGATGACGTTTCATTCTTAAGGACGGTAAGTAAATTTAATAAATTCTTAATATAGACTTATTTATGCGCTTCTACAAAATGTCATTTTTCAAAAAAAAGTTTGTTTAAATATATTAAAAATGTAAAAAATCGTTTATATGAACACTTTTTCAAAACTGATTTGGGGATTGCGCGTAAAAATCGTCCTTTGGTTGAACACAAGAAATACGACCGGAGGTGAAAACAGAAATACATAGGCCGAGATACGACAGACAGACGGACAGACCTATTTAAATCAGAATCACCTTTTGAATCCATTGATACAATAAGCACCCCTGCGCAAACTTAATACGTTCTCATCATAAGTGGAGGAGGGTATAATTAGAAATGTACTTGTAAGTCATTTAGTTTAATAATATTTTAATTCAATCAATGACCAGGGCTATTATGCACGCAATACATCATTCTCTGACGTGCATAGAAATAACGGATCAGATGTCAGAAAATGAAATAAAAAAGAAATCTGACGCATAATTAAGAAACTTTTTAGCAAAATAGTTATTTCAACTTCTAAAGTCGGAGAGATGTGCGAATTAAAGTTGCAGAGGAAGGTAGAGGAAGTAATGAACAACCAATGAACAATGATGGGCGCATCGCCTCTGGACCTTCAGGGTCCACGTTTGAGTAATATTTATAGGGTAAAGAGGGGTTTGCCCTTGTAGTCGACGGGCTAATAACTGAGGATGAATAGGAAGCGTAATCACGAAATGAGAAAATAGTGTGTTCTCTTCAACTTTGTCCACGATGTTCCACTTGTGGAGAAATACCCACACTTTAGTTTTTGTTTTCATTTGGGTTTTCTGCTTATGGGTGACGGATTCCTGAATGCATTTTTGCATGAAATGGCCCGAAGAATCCATACTTACCTCGTGGTAATGCCTTGGTTACTTTGAATTCACAAACAATTTATAGGAATTAGGGAAGCGAATGGTAATATTGATTGCAATCTGGCCCTCTCCACTCCTGAGACTGCAGTTGCATCAGGCGCGTTTGCATTCTGTGTTTTCCTTAAGGGCCATGCTATTGGACGGGGTTTGGTCCATTCTGCTTAAACTTTTAACTGGTTTATCCATGTTAAGTTTTGACTGGCACTGAGCGACTAGGGAGTGAGTCGCGTGAGACTCTTCTAATCTTACCAGAGGTTACGCGCCTTTCTGCCACCAGTGAGAATGCAATATTCGTGAGCTTTGTATTGATTGATTCTTTATTTCTGCAGCTTCATCTGCACAGTCCATCCCATACTTGATTTCAGGTCGTATGGGACGTAATGCAAAGAATGACGACCGGCTTGCATTATTTCTTCTATCATTTTCCTCTCTTTTATTTCTGATAACATAGGCAACAGGAGCCGTCGAAGTAATCTGCTACTTTCGGCCTAAGAGTAGGAACGACCCATTACGGGAGTTTCGTGGGAGCAGTGGTCGTTACCAAAATTGCGCGAAAGTTAAATATTTGAGGCGTTATGGTAGATACGCGCCGTCCTTGTCAGAGAGAAGGACATGATATATATATAGTCGTATTATGGAATTTGTGGATAGCCTTAGTCCCTGTGGAGTATGAGTGACGTTTCTTCAACCCATGTCTCATCGGGTATCGTAGGGTTGAGCATTCTGCCTGACTTTGCAATAACATATCAACCTTGATCTTTCCCATCGTACTGGATGTTTCCCTATTTAAGACAAACGGACATCCACACTACCTTCTAACCGCCCTGAACAACATCTGTCTGGTCATATATAAAACAAAAAATATGTACTCCAAAAACACCGTTTTTCCACAAACAGGTCCTTATTTCCACTTAATTCAACCGTGTCCTTGCTTGTGCTCTATCACCTCACTTGCAGTAAAGTTTAACACCATTCGTTAGCTCTATACTGGTTTAGATAATTCTTCAACCTATTATAATTTTTCAAGAGTCAAGAGTAACATTCTTTTTTTGTTTCGTTATTATCTTACATTGAAATTATAATTTCAAAACATCCACTAATTGCATCAAATTTGTGGGAGAAAGATTTTTCCCAAAATTCGCATTCAATGTGGACGTAGCAGAGTTGTCGGCGGACTCTGAAAAAAATATTTTTCAACCAAATCATACGTAATAATCAGCCTCAACTTCTAACCTGAGTCAATCAACTGAACTATTTTTGTCAATAAGTTGACGTAATTGGACACTTCCGTCTTGCGGTACCAGCTGACGACAAGGGCTGAAATAAACTAGTTTTATTTTTAGCCTTTCCATTACTCGGGATATATTAAAAACTTCTAAGCTACGGTTGTTATGGTAACGCAGCGTAATTATTTTTGACACTAATTACACCCAATTACAACCTCTCGAGTTTTAGACTAGTTTGCATATTGTATAGTATAAAAAATATTGAGCTCATGTTCATGGATAGAAGGACAGATTTTATTTTTGTAATTAGATTCAACATTTTTTAAATCTTTCAAATAACTTTTTTTTGTTCTATTTTGTTTTATAATGTAATGTAAAATGCGCTCTTAAAGGTTTATTTAATATTCAGTTTTTTGATTTTTGTTTCAAAATGAAAATATTTTACTTACTTATATTTGCAATGTTGTTATGGAAGCTGTTGTTGATTTTATTAAACATAATAGCATTAATGAATTGAATGGCATCCTATCAACATATCCAAATATGTGCATGTACATGTGCGCATAAACAATGACTTGTAAGTTTCAATTCAATTCAATGGCTGAAAAAATATGCATAAGTATAATACCACCGCTAACCGGCTATCTGGAAATGGACACAATTTATATGAAATTAACTTTAATTGAGCGAAAAACATTAATGAAAATATTCACAAAACTAAAATATTGAATAAATAAATGCATACACACACAAATATAGGCTTATATTTAAATATACGCATTGCCTGCATGCATACAAGTACAGCATATATACATAAATTGCCTCATTAAACACAACACATTAAACAACAACTATACATAAAATAGAAATAATGACTACACAATACAATAACGCACACACGACATACTAAGTGTAGCATGCATACGATGACATATGTGTTTTTGCGTGTTTGCGGATTAACCACATATATATGCATACATTTTAAGAGAATAGAGTATGTGGTTTCATACTGAAAAATCTTCTTCAAAGCCATATTTGATGATAATTTGTTTAAAAAAAAAAAAATTTATAAACATTAAAGTGTTTTCCCCTAACGACGCATTGTTTTTTTTTTTTTTTTAGTTCTTTAAATAAATTTTTTCAGCACAATCGGGAAATCGGGGAAAAGTATTATAACATCACGAGGAGTCCAAAGTTCCTTAAAATTCCTGTTCACCAGGTCAAGCTAGATGGAGACTCACATATGCAATTCCTTTACGTAACTAGTATATCGTCAAACTAACTAAAACTTTGCATGTTTGAGTTGTTGATAAGCAGCGTAAACAAATTAAATGAAAATTGAAAAGACGAAATTTAGGTAGCACCAGATGATATACTCATTGTTTAATTGGATATCTTGTTGAGCTTGCAGAACTACGCAAAGCGTCATCAATTTTATGCTCTTCATCGATCGGATAAAGGTGCTATGCAGGACGACAGAAAATAGAAAAACTGCTGCGTTCGTTTTTACTCAATGACATCTATGTTTGTACATTTAATTTCTTTTTTGTACCCTACAGCACTTGTGGCAGAAGGATATATGAAGATTGTAGAAGGGTGTATAACACCCCAAAGACGTTGAGGTTAAGGTTATTATACCGATCAATTCAAAACCGTTTTCTCAGCTTGCCTGTCCCTCTGTCCGTCTTCTTGCCGTGTATACATAGGCCGCAATTTTGAGATATTTCGATTAAATTCGGTACACTGATATACTTTGACCCAAGGACGGGCGGTACTGAATCTTGTTCGGATCGGAACACTTTTTCGACTACGTTCCGTATTACGCCTTATTTTGAAAAGACGATATATGGATAACTG
This sequence comes from Glossina morsitans morsitans, assembly GCA_001077435.1. Lineage (NCBI taxonomy): Eukaryota > Metazoa > Arthropoda > Insecta > Diptera > Glossinidae > Glossina > Glossina morsitans. Next base: position 9,386 of record CCAG010006901.1, on the reverse strand, counting down.
TAGGATCGTGTAGAGTATTTAATGCCGGACCCTACCCGACTGGAGTGTTTTTGCTAGTTTTAATGTCAAGAAATATTAAACAGCAATTTAAAGGCCACGTAATGCCTTCATATGGAAAAACGAGCGTTAGCAGCCATAAAAATGTGTTATTAAACAAGAACAAATGATATTATTCGCGATCTGTTTTCAAATAAAGAATATTCATTTATTTTTTAATTTTAATTTTCAATATATTTATAAGAGAGATATACCAACACTAACAACAACAAAATTTTAAATTGCAAATGTCGTAGACACAATATTCATTCACCTAATCCTATTTACTAAGTGACACAAACCAATGTTGCGACACATTCTCCCTAAAGGCTACGTTTTGATTAATATTATTATTGTGCTCGTTTAATGATACCGTTCAATAATATTTTAGCAAGTCAACAAGTTTCACAAGTTTAAACTTTTTAAGTTTTTTTGCCACCGTTTTGTTATAAATAAAAATATCTCGAAATTTGGGGATTATAAGTTAAACGCAAGAATACATGGACGGACGAGACAAGCTTAGACCAGATCGGAAAACAATTCTGAATCGATCGGAATAATCAAAAATCTCAAATCCTTTTGGGTGTTATAACCGTCCGTACAAACTTAATGTAGCCTTACCACAAGTGGAGTAGGGCCACTAGACGGTGAAAAAAGTGTATTCATCTTGCGATGGTTCCTAACTTCGTTCGAACCTTTTCGAAGAAGAACTTGTCTTAAATCAAACTGCCATCATATCAATTCAAATCCTTTTAAGAACAAAGTAAAGAATGGACGCTTCTGCGGAAAAAGTTAGCAACGAAAGAAAATCCTGACCCATGCTGAACTCCATTAATAGATGTGCTTAAATTATACCTCGAGAGACGACAATTGCATTGTTGGTCTACTTTGACATGCTATGAACTAAGTATAAAAGATGGATCTTCTAAATTTATTCTATCGTCACCCACTTAATTTATTTACTTGAACAACAACTCCATTGACCGTGTTTGTAACATCATTAACAGATTGGTGAAAAGGAAAACGGGAATAATTTAATGCCCTTCCCGCTTGGCTAAGCCAAACATGTTACATTACCGACCTAATATATCAGCATTTCTTGCGTTGCATTTTCTCTATGATGATGTGAAGAATTTACCTTGTCCGAAAATATGGTATACATTATAAGCTGTAATAACAGCTATAATAAATATCAAGGAAACCAGCAATAAAAAGGCGTATACTTTCAATTTAAATTAATATCTGATTCGATTAATTTGTTTGGCATACGGTTTACGCTGCAAAATGGGCATGACAAGTGCATTAACCACTTCATCTTCAACTTCTCACTTTTCTCAATTTGTAAAAAGTCATGAAATTTTGAGGCTGGTACTATCCAAAAACCATATGGGCCCGTCAATAGAGTTGCCATATATATATCAGACCGAAAATTTATTGAGTGATGTGTTACCACGTGTTATCAAGTTCCTTAATCGATACATCTAAATCTTTTTTACACGATTTTGAAATAACACCGTTCAGCAATGAGAGCAAATGCACTGTTTTTGCACGAATTTTTCGTTCTACCACGAACTTAACAGTGTCTCACAGAAACTTATGCATGCGACAGCAAAATACAATCGAGGGAATGCTGTGATCAGAAGTCTGTCATGCATTTGTTACTGACTTCCTCTACTGCTACTGGTGTGTTAATAACTTACGAAAATCTTCACTTGAATCAAACTTGAAAGCTGTCCGACACTTATCCGACATATCTACTAGTGATAGCAGTTTTGATAATAACCGTAGTAAACATGCACGTCTTTTTTCGTACAGCGATAAATTGTTCCGAAAATGGTTATTCCTCCTAATTTCAATTTCAATTTTTCGGTGTTGTATGTACTTACTGACTGAATTTTCAGTGTAAACAAATTTTAATTTGTTTTCTGTAATAAAAATGAATGTTTCTTGTTTGGGTTTGTAATATAGATTTGATTAGTACTTTTTTGCCCGGTTTTTTAAAAAAAATATATGGAGTTTTGCCATCCATTTTTTAAAGTTGCGGAACACATCAAACATACAAACGACAATGGCACAAATTTACCATATGTCGCATGTATTTTTCACACGATCTTTTTTCCATACATATTTAAGGAACGCATGTACCGTGAAAAAAACTTTGGATATACTTACTTTGGTTTCGAAGTCTTTCTTTTTAAGAAGACATCGGCTGAAGGCATAACATGCGCGCAGGGATTTCTACAGAACGCATGTACCGTGTAAAAAACAGTTAGATATAGTTACTTTGATTCGGAAATCTTTCCTCTTACCAAGACATCAGCTGAACGCATAACACGCGCGCAGGGATTTCTAAAGGACACATGTACCGTGTAAAAAACAGTTGGGCATACTTACTTTGATTTGGAAATCTTTCTTTTTACCAAGACGCATAACATGTGCGCACGGAATTCCAAAGGACATATGTACCGTGTAAAAAAAAATTGGATGTACTTACTTTGATTTGGGATTTTAACAGTATATCGGCTGAAGGCATAACATGTTCGCATAGATTTGTAGGGAACGCATCTAACGTGTAAAAAAAGACTTAAGTGCACTTAGTTTGATTTGGAAGTCTTTTTTTTTAGCAAGACGTCAGCTGAAGGCATAACATGTTCGCATTGTCTCTGTACTTTAAAAACATTGCTCTTTTTTAACTTATTTTTCAAACAACAAATTTTCAAATTCTGCCATTTGGGCTGATTAGATAGATATTGTTTGCTTCAATTGCTTCCAGTTCAAAGCAATTTTGATTGGATGTCTCCATTGACTAACAACTACGACTCTTTAATCCTTTAGTTAACTACCACTGCTATGCCCAGCAATCACTTGTAAATAACAGATAGAATTCATAGCAATAGGATTAATGTTCGTTTATCTTATGTTTTGTACAATGTATAATCCAGATATTTCGACGAGGAAGACATAAATACATACAAAAACTTCCATTAGTATCTTATTCTAACCGTTCTTCTAATATTAAGCCAAAGTTGTGTCAGCATATATAACCAACATTTATTCATGTTTATATATATATACACACATATATATAAGTATATATGCATATATACACATATATATTATATATATACATATATACATATATATATGTATATATTAGCGTTAATGGCGACAACAGTGATGACGATATTGGTTCGTAGCGATGGTGACGGTGGCGGTAGTGGTAGTGTCGCTGACAGGGAAAGTATTGTTATCATCAGCAATATTCTACTTTGTTAGCCAATTAATTGGAAAATGAAAACAAACTTAAGCACTTTGGCATGTTTTGAATTTTTTAAAGTCGATTAGTTTAGCTGATGCTGACACATGGATAATTGCCAAAGGATAACTGGTTACGTATAAAGATTTTAGATATATACATACATAGTGAACATTTATGCATATATACATACAATTTCAGAGATATTTTTCTGTGTGTTTTCGACAACTAACAAAAATAACAACAACAACAACAAAAACAATAACAACAAGAGCAATAGCAGTAACAACAAGAACTGTGAATACTAATGCTCTTGAATTTAAATGAAACGTAATAATATGAACCGTATACCGAATGCGGATTCAATACAGAAACGATGGTTATTTTATGCTAATACCACAATGCTTAGTTGCATCAATTGCTTTTGGTCTTACATTGTCCTAAAGGCAATAACCGGTTGTTACCTAATTTTTTAAGATTGCTCTTTGTTTTTAACCAAACGAACCGAAGACTTTTCGAATACGTTTTACTGCATACAAGCAGATGACAGTTGTGTATAATGCTTTCGTATTATAATCATTACAATTAATACTTATAGATGACCGGCCATTCTCTAGCGTGAATAAATCGAATATTGATAAAACCTCTCATGTAGAAGCCAGGCGATCAGTGAAAGCAGGCAGTCCGTGTTTGCAATAAAAGTTCGATAAATATGCAAATATGTTCGTTTGAATACAAATATCGTGCAAAATTTTAATACGAGCACATATATATTGGTGTATATACATGAACACACACGTATATCGTATGTTTATGTATTTACATTCGTCCACATAAAACAATTGGGGGGAACACTGTTTTAACGGGCCTTCAACGCATACGTACACACCGAAGCTAACAATATTAATGCACATATGCTGAATAAATACATACATACATGTATAAAGTATTTGTATACGCTTGCATTATTGCACGTGTATGTGTGTTTGTGTTTGTGTGTATTTTTATGTATGGGTGTGCGTAAACAAAACCATACAAAAGCCTTTGGCTTTGCAATGTGGGTCCTCAAGCACACGCATATAACATTGATTGTAAATATATACACATATGTTTGCGGGAGTGCGTTCATACACACACACACACACACACACAAACGCGCGCCGAGGCATTTACACATATATGATGCACATTTATAATATTTACCATGTTATGGCAACTTAATTCTCTGCATGTTTTTTCATGCGGAAAATTCATTTTAGTATAAAAATTTTTATTTTACATGTCCTTGGCTAGCGTGCACTCAAAAACACTTGCACACACACATACACATACACACACATACACACACATCCATATACTCGCTTACATTCAAGCATAATACGCAACATTTATAATGCATTAATGCACCATGTGTTTGATTTTATAGCGTACATAAATTTTTTGTTGTTCTTTTCGGTTTTTTTTTTTTTTCCAAGTCCATTTTATCAGTACATTATTCAAAAGCTTAAATTTTATTTGACTGTGTGTGGGTACTTATACTAGAGAAATGCTACAGCTATGAATCGCTTATGGGCAGCATATTTGTGCGTGTGAAAACCCGAATTAAACGGCTCGTAAAATATCAGTAAAAATGTATATGACTTTCATTTGATACGTTTTTGGTCCGGTTATTCAATTCAATTCATTTCTTTTTGTTTTTTGTGTTTGTGATGTCTGGTGCTCCTATTATTGTTAACTTTATTGGTATTGCCGCTTGCGGTCGTGGCATTCCATTAGAATGTCAAATATGAGAATTTATATAGCATGTTAACCAACATTATTCAAAATTCATTAGATTATTTTTCCATTAAGTTGATTTCATAATTATTTATGAGGCAGACTTACAATGGATTTCACTGCACATTTTTGCCTTGAGTTAAGCAAGTAATTGAAATACTGAATGGACTGCACTACACACCAAAGAAATTATTGTTTTATATACCGTGACCTAGAAATTGATTGATTTCAAAGAAATGCATTGAGAGTAGATGTTCTAAAAAAAGATTCAGCAGCTATCCGGTTTCAATCTTCCGACTATTCGGATTAGTTTTTATTACTTAATTTGCTTAAATAACGTTTTATGAGTGAGAGATGAGAGCGCTTCTATATCTTGTATAACAGACTTTAAAATAGAAGCATATTTTTAGGCAAGACAATGCTTTGTCTTTGGATGAATTAATTACATTTTTTATTTCAATGCTATTTTGCGGCCATCAAAGGAGGACATCATTGCTAGAAAATACAATAGGAACACTCATATGCAACAATTAATAAACACAATAACAAACACAATCAATTTGATGAGGCAGTTGTTTGATTAGTTATTTTAATTACAAAGTGAACAATTTTTAATAAAAAGCATAAAGAAAAATAAGAAATAGGTAGAGAAAGACTCTTAAGCTTATCCTTCTTGCGTAGAGAAAGAACTTACTCAGGTTAGTTCACATGCAGAATAGCTGGTATACGCAAATGAAGCCGAGTTGTGTTAGCAGTCTTTTAATGGTCACGGCCGGGGTGCCGAGCACTTTATTCTAAACTCTTGCCATTTAAATATCCGAATTTTACGCATTTTAATTAAGTTAAGTAAAACGGCTTTCGCGTAGTAATTAATAATTCACTTGACGTATTAGCGACATAGTATAGCGTAATAATTGGTACCGACTTTCTTTGAGCAACGGCTGACATAACGAACAGCTTCAGCAAAAGTCGGAATCAACCACTGTACTCCTTGGAATATAACGGTTGTAAAAAAGTTTATCATGCCGCTAAGACTTTCCGCAATTACTTACATCAGCAATAAGGTGTAGAACAAACATATATCTATTTGTAGCCCCTTGAAATATGCCATAAATATTTCATAAGCATGTTCTTAATGAGCGTCCTTAAAAGAAAAGATTCTGCATTAGATCATTATATTCGGCGCCAAAAAAAACATCATTTGTGGAAAACTTTGCTTTTCCTGCTTAATTTGATGAATTGTGCTACTGAGCGTTTATAGTGAATGCGTTATGATATCCAAGGTCCAAATAACCATGATGCAGATTATGTGAACCAACGACATCAACGTCAATAAAGCTGCATATCTATGGTGGCTCTGTTAGCAGGGAGTCGGCAAGGCAGGTTTGTACTATGGGTTGTTTCAATCAAGGGAGCGTAATGCAGCTGCAACAAAAAAATGGGCATGATAGGTGTTGAGAAATTTTGCCGTATGCAGCGTAAGCCGCGGAGGAAATGTTTGCAGTTCAAACTAGAGGTGTGCTACCATCTCCGCGGTTATCAGCAGACATTACTTCGTCCGATTAACACGATTTTAACACGAGAGCAATTATTGCTATCTTCAACATTGTTTCAATTGTTAATATAACCTCTTTTGGCGATAGCCTTAAAATACGCGACATTTTTCCTCAGTGGAATTGGAAAATGATCTGAGAAAGATTACAAAACGCAGTGGTCAACAATGGACAATACCTTCATTTCATCATTCTCACATTCCTTCATTCACTCATCCTATTCTGAAATAAATGCATTTTTGAACAAAAAAAGCTGATCCAACTAATTTACATTCCCAAACAACAACTCTTACATTGTATCATTTTTTAGTCTCATTCGAAAATAAAGTACTTCGATACATAACATGACCCAGAAATATTACAAGATTCGAAGGTCAAAATTGAAAAAACTCTGCACGGTCCGTCCAAACTAACTACGATTTTAAAGCTTTATCTAGGAAATCAAATATGATCTTTTCCTAATAAAAAGCGAATGTGATTATATTCACAAATCAACAAACTCCGCCCCCCCAGATGGGCTACAAAACCATTGCTGTGGCAGCAACATTTCGAACATATCAATGTAGAATTTCACATTACCATATATAAGTCAGAATGTATAAATATTGCTAGAGCTTGGAGTTTGCTTGCTTTAGAATTGAGAGCCACTTTCAATAAAAACTATACCAAATATATAGGTTCAAGGAAATTAAAGGAAAACTGAGTTTATCAAACTTTCAGTTAACAGCAAATCTATATAATGAAAGCAATGCTATTGTATTCGGATATTCTCTGGACTAAATTATAAGTGGACTATTTCTTCCGACTAACTAGCAAAAAACGTTTTCAATAAAATTGAAAGTGAAATTTAGATGAATTTAACTTTCCGTTCACATTAAATCTATTTCAAAGCCTTCACTTATACTCTAACTGATAATTAAATTTTTGTGTAAGATATCTTCCAGTTAACTGATGAAAACCATCGTAGGGTTGACAAAATGAAACGAGAAAAATTGTAAGAATTTACTTACGGGAAAGAATGGTTATTATAAGAATAAAAATATATTAAACAATAACAACGATGTCTGCCTATCGTAGATCATAAACCCATGTTGTAAATCCGTATACTCGTTATACAAACCCGGCAATGTTTCAATAATCTGCAACATGCCGAATGAGGAGTTTATTTATCACTAAGTGACACTGATTATCGAAGTGTACAGGAATATGCAGTTGCAGTGAGTGCTAACATTGGAAAAGTAAACGGCAGACGTATCTTATATATTTTGGTTATTACATCAGGTCGTTCCTCTACAGACATTACTCCCCTACTAAAGCTGGAAGGGCCCTTGCAACTTTACAACTCCATGGTAGGATACTTTTTAAAAACAACAGCAGAATACTGGGCTGTAAGCATTTGTATAGCCTACGTAGTTGGAAGGAAAATCTATTTTACCACAACTAGGTTATCTCAAATGTTTATTCAAATCTCACACACAGAGGAGTATATTAAAATACATATTAACAGGCAATCATCAAAGGAAGAAGACGCTGAGAAAAGAGCACTTTTCCTAAATATAGGGATTGGTTGACCTGTGATCAAAGACAAGAAATAAGATTTCACGATGACTAGGTTCCGCTTCTTTTGCTTTTCAATTCAATTATAAAATTACTCCTTCAAATAGACTTTATTGTCTTATGTCGTTCTCTGCGTATTTGGCGAAATAATTCATGTCTTATCATCACTCAAGGAAAAAGGTCAATCGCCATATATGAAAATTCAGTCAGACAAATCGAACTGACTATTAACAAAATACATGTTTGTGAATAATAAACAAGTTAACTTCAAGTTAAGGATCCCTGCCTGATAAGCTTTCAGTTAAGATTATCATAACGACAACGTCCCTCAAAGTTCGATCATAAATTATCCCTTAACAAGGTCCCTATGTCAGGTTCGAATATGAACGGAAAAGGTGTAAAAAATCGCCTACAATTCCTAAGAATCACTATAAAAATAAACCGGGACATGTAAATATGGTTAAAAATTGCAGACCTTCCAATATTCCTTGATCTATGCATTAATTTTCTACGCGTTGTAATGCACAATATACGCAGTAGGTTATAATAGGCAGCAAATCAAATATGATACATATCTTAAGTCCACCTTCTTCCAGATGTGTCCAGATATATCCAGACGTTAAAGATATATGGTAAAAGATCAAGTGTTTTCAAATCTTCTAGTAAAACAAATCTATATATATATTGTTATTACAATCATCTTACACTATAGCAGGTAAAAAAGTAGTATCTCGCATAGCGGCCAACATAACAATTTTCGGCACCCCATCCTTTCGTTTATTGTCATAAAAAAGTGAATGGGATAAGATTTATGTTTCCCAACATTAAAAACCGGCGCGAACCATGCTTTTATTTGTTGTCATAAAAAGGTGAATGGGATAAAATTTATCTTTCCCAACATTAAAATCTTCGACACCTCATACATTTATTTATTGTCACAGCGAAAGTGCATGGGATAAAATTTATCTTTTTCCCTTTTACTTCACTAAAAGGTATTGTTAAGAAAAATTAATCTACCGCGTCGTGACACCGACCATAATTAATTTTTAGTTAACATACTCCGCTTGCTGTAATCCACTCTCCAAGTCCTTTTATTTGATATCCATATCGTTGATACTATTAAGAGAAAATTAAGTCACCAAGTCGTGGTGTCCATCATATTTATGTGAGAATGAACCCATTTTTAGGCAAATAATATATCTTCGTTT
>CCAG010006899.1:0-89100 GCA_001077435.1 Glossina morsitans morsitans | reverse complement strand
GTCGTGGTGTCCATCATATTTATGTGAGAATGAACCCATTTTTAGGCAGATAATATATCTTCGTTTGAGAAACGTACAAAGTAGTTTTAAACATTCTGTCTTGTTTACCTTATGATTAAAATGTCAAAAAAGTAAAAAAAAAAAAAATGTAATTATTTGTAACTTTGTGTGGGCCTAGAAAATTTTTCCTCTTTTTTCACATAAATCAATAGGAAACTTTCATCCTTCTATCTCTTATAATTTGTGAGTAATGAGCAAAAACCCATACATTTTTGTTTAGAAAAACGGAGTTGTGTTCACACCACACAGACTGGCAGACAATTTTTTTTTTAATCAATTCAGAGTTTCACATTGATTAGGGTTTCTGAAGCATCCTTTCAGATGTTGCCTACATTACGGCCCCCATCCGTCAGTGGTGGATGCAATAGCAAAAATATATAATGGAATCGAATTTTGCTTAACATATTTAAAATTAACTTTAAGATGAATCAACAAAATGAGCTGACAATGGATTTTCAAACTATACTGAATTGTCTGATTATTTTTCCAATCGTAGTCATGAGTATGTGTAAATACACTAATTTTTTCACCACTTTTCTAACACTCAAATCCGCATAAGTAACCAACTAAGTAAGATCTGCGATTATCAAGCGACTGTTCGCCGATTCAAGTCTCCTGACTGGTCCTCACTACAATCAGTGTTTAGTTGGTGAAGATTAAGCGAGAGGTTAAGCATTTAGCGATCGCAGCCATCCCTCTATCTCTGTCTCGTTATCCACTTCTTTCTGACAGTAACCGTGTTACACAGGTAGGAGACATTCCCTGAGTGATTTGTCAAATGAAAAAAAAAAAAAGCGTCACATAAGCATCAGGTTAAATATATTCGAAATCGACTAAATCCACACCCTTCCGTTTGTCCTTTCTGTACCTGATTTGCTTTCACGACTAAGACAAAAAATGAAAGAGAAAAGTAAAAGTAAAGTCAAAGTAAAAAGGCTTTCACTTTGCCGATAAACAATAACGAAAAATGTTAATTTATTTTCATCAAGTACAAACATTGCTAACAGTCTTAGGAACTTGAATAGTTGCTAAAAAAATTTTTAACCTGTTAGTCGTATAAATATGTCCAACAATTAATGAAAAAGAAAGTTCAGTTCTCATATATTGAGAAATTCAAAAGCACCGATATCTAGTCTTCGGTGTTCAAAAGTGATCCGTTCATATCATTCTCTCAAATCCTATTCACCTATTCCAACGTATGGCATTAACAAAAACTGTCTACCTTGTTAGACATAAAACGTACAAACTATTCATTATTTACCTCTAGCGACGGGTGTCCACTATTCGAACCAAAATGAATAAAGTTATCTTACTTTGTTTTTGTTTTCTTTCCATTGTATGGTCAAATGCATATTCAAATTCCAAATTTAAGTCTTGACAATCTTGCTTCGTGCATATAAAGTCTATACATATATATATATATATATATATATATACTGACCTGATAATGTATTCTATACTTGGTATAGAGTTTGTACTATTTGCACACACAGCAGTCACATGGGAGAATTCTACTCATAATGCTAGAAGAGATTTTACTTATATGCGAACCAATTGAATGCCGTTGTTGTTGCCGTTATTGCTTGGAGGACACTAAATGAATCTCAATTATTCGGTTACAGAGCTCAACTTAACTCTGTATACGTTTAACAGGTTGCTGGGGCTCTTGTATGCAAATACGCGCGCACACACTCATACATATTTAGATCTAGGCAATTATGTTGCCTCTTTGTTGTGTTAAAACACATTTTCCTCAAAAATATACACAAACATATATGCATGTGCGCATTTACGTGTGAGTACGTAGTCTATGTACTTAGTTTTGCGTTAAGTTCCTTTATGTTGCAATTGTTTACATGTTTTTGTGCAAAGCGCAGGAGTTACAGTATTTTCACGCATATACATACACAAACAATAGTACACACGAATACGTAGACATGTTCAACATGAAAAGCAATGTTATTGGACTTGGTTGATATCAGAGAGGCTTTTGTATTCGTAAAATTGAATTTGGATGACTTTAGACAGGGCAGAGTTTTGTTATTTTTGTTTTTTTTTTTTTTTGTTTTTCTTTGTTCCGGAATTTTGATAAGCACTTCAGTACATACGCTCATGCATGTATATACGATCCATATGTGGGCAAAAGTGGTTGTAATTTTCCTCCTCTCCTTCAGCTTCTCGTGTACCATTATTTTCGTGTTAAACATTTCAAATACGTTACACTACAGGAAATGCATATTCATTTCTTTTATTTCAATTGCGTGTATGTGTATGTGTGTGTGTGTGTGTGTGTGCGTATGTTTTTATGCATAAACAATATAGGTTATCTTGCACGCATTTGTGTTAAAATTTTGCGTTGAATTAATGCAAAGTGCTATTATTTATGCACAACATAATTAAAAAGCTTGATATTCGAAATTCCAATGAAGGCTTACTTGTCGTTAATTATTATTAACGAGAGTCAATATGTAGCGAACAATCGAAAATATACTAAAACAAAACTTTACAATCATGCAACGCAAGGTATTTCGCATATGCAAAATATTTCGCATTTGTAAAGGTCTTGGAATGTCCTTCAATTTCTATTATTTTTCAAAGCATAAGCAAGGAATACATTGTAGCGTTCAACGAATGAGCCAAAGCCGGCTAAATAATAAATTTATGCAATTGTTTCTATTTACAATACGTATCACGACTCGGGCAGGTTAAGGTTAAACAATAATGGTTTGTTTCAAAATTATTGAAAACGTGATACCGAGTTCAATGGCAGATGACTAATCTGTAGTAAGTAAAATAGCAGAAAATGATTTGTTAAAAATACATATATTTTTTTTTAATAAACACACAACAATTTCGTAATTTGGAAATCATTAGACCTAGATTACAATAAAAACATTATTATAGTAGGATACGGCCAACTATTAAAAACCCTACATCTCTTCGTTTAATGCGATTATTTATACAACGATTTCTGAATATAAGACATATTTTGGCTTTATACGGGGTGCGGTCGCAAAAGTGATCCGAGTCGAACCACTGGCAAAGCGTTCACCCATGGGGCAAACCATGTCCACTGAACATAAGAAATGAAAAGAGACAGACGGACAGACAAGCGTATAATAAAAAGTGAGTCTATCTCAAGCGCTTTCGCATGTTGCACATATACACCCAAACACCAGACGCAAATTTAAAACTTAATTATCTTTATCAACTCCCCAATGGATACACAAGAGAGAAATTAATCCATTGCATTAATTCAAGTGACGTTTAACCCGCAAACAACTGTAAATTTGTTTAACGGCTCTCAAAATTCGCGCTCTAAAAGCAAATATAAATTGATTAGCTGTCAATTAATTCTTCACTTATTCAATCACTACAATGAAATCTAAACCGCACAGAAAATATAGTTAAATTATGTGTGTGTTACGGTTAAATCCATGCAATATCTATGTTTTTTTTTGATTTCACGTGAAATCAAAAGAAATTCCTTAAGTTCTCTGTGTGACTTGTTATACAGAGTACATTAGGATTGTGTAGATGTACGAAACACTTAGATGGACTTAGGATAAACCCACTTTCCATTATACTCTTCGATTCAGAATGGATTTTCTGGATCGATTTTTATTTGTCTGTTCATGTACTTTCGGGTTTCCCACCCACAGGTCGCAATTTTTGAGGTATTTTTAAATAACTTGGCGCACTGATCTGTTGTGACTCAAGGACGAACTTTATTGAAATAAATTGGGTCGAATCTCTGTTACGGCCGCGCTTCAGATAACGTGTTATTTTGAGAAAATATACATAATCCATTTAATATCCACTTCGGAATGCAATTTTTCGAAACTAACGAAAAGTTGGCTTTCGTAAGGCTGGGCACCGGTTGTCCAGACACCTTTCCAATATCAGGAAATTTCTATACGCCACTTTCAGGGACCGCAAGAGCGGGCTGACCTGATCGCATCCTAGTGCCTATTTCCAGTTAATTTTCTATTAAAATTCTTATTCGACATCTCATCTTAGCATTCTATTTACACAGGATATTATTCACATTTTTCTTGTTACTCAAACAATTCTATTCAATTCATTTATCCACATGTCGATTTATATTTTAATGAAAATTAGTTATAATTGCCACTCCTTTTTTCTTATCTCGTCTGTTTACTGTCAGTGTTCTGCTCTCCGGCTTTACTTAGCAAAAAATTTTACTCGCCATATTTACAGTTCGCCGTCTTATTCAATACTCTTTTTTTGTCTAAAATTTTTTCCTCAAGGCCTCAGCTTAACTTACGGTATATGTGTTCACTTGAAAAAAAAAAAACTACTACTGGGACCAAAACAAAGACTCAAATTTGATCCTCACACAAGAAGCGTTATTTTCGATAATTCGATAAAAAAAAATTAAAGTATCAAGCTTCCACCAAGTACAACCATGCGACCACGATGCGACCACATAAGCATCCTCATGAAAAATGAACTTTTATGTCGATACAAAATAATCACTTGATATAAAACTTAATTGAGAGAATTTTGTGTCACATAGGTCCACTTTCTGGATCCTACCATATGTAAGGGTTCTCATGAAAAGTGAATCTTTACTTGGCAACAAATTCTGATTACTAGTTTTTCATAACAAAGGTAAGAATAGGAGAATAATGTAATGATTAACAAGAAAACTAAATTTGCCATATTTGGATCACGTCAGTTGGGACACCACCAGGACTTTATAAATAGTGTGAAATGTTTATATGAAAATACGGTGTAGTTTTTGTGTCGTATCACGAAAATGAATGAATAGTTGTATTAGATGAATCAATGTAGGGTGGTTAATCGTCGGCTTTGCCCAATTGTAATATTGTTATTTGCTGTTTGAGGTTTTAAGAACTTTAAGAGGAATCAGGTAAGCGAGCAGGATAAACTTTGGCGATATCGGTTGACATTTTTACGCTCACCATAACTATATATAATCCTTAGTTTATATTTTCCGATAGTGAATGCAAAACTTTCCATAAATTTATTACTAAGCAGTTTTAGTCTATATATTGATCGCTGAAAAATATGTACTATTGATTGATTAACTTTGCAGAACGTTTGCATTTGCAAAGGCAAAATATTTCGGGCTTATGAAATATGAAACTCTGTTATAAAGCGATCTCAAAATCTTTTCCATTATAGTTTTAAATATTCACTATATGTTATTTAAGTATGTAATTATCCGGATCTCGAATTTCAAGGCTTTTAATTTATATGTATGTTCAAATAATAACTCTTCGCTAGCATTCAACTCCAAATTCGTGCACTCTGAGCTACACACACGCACACACACACACACACGCGCACACAAGCATGAGACACTCTAGAGCATATTTCATTATAAAAGGTGCACATTTTCAATCAATATGAACTTGTGACTGATTTTAGCCATATCCGCGTGTATGGCCGTCATTCTGTTCGTGTAATCGTCATTAGATCGTTGGAACGCAAAAATTAGAGAAGGAAGCTTAAGCCTACCGTTTTAACTGAAGACTGTCAAATTCATCTTGAGACAAGATTTAATCTGCTTGCATTTATGCTGCAAATAAGTGAAAAAAATGTAATCCAAAGTTTATAAAAGATTGAAATTTAAAAATTTAGTTTAACTATTTGCCTATTTGTCTTTAATCAAACCTATTTGGGTATTGAACAGTCGACTTCAGCGAACTTATAATCATATTTACCTGTTTTTATAACAAAAGTAACAACATCTCTGTTTATACTGTATATAGGTATATTATTAGATTTATATCCGTAGAATCATTAATTTATATATACACATATGCATACGCAACGAAAATAACAAACGAACGTATTTCTAGGTTGCATAAATATTTTTGTACATTCTTATAGAATGAATTATAGACAGGATTAATAATTAGCTAAGCTTTAAAATATACACACACATACACATACATACATATATATATATATATATATATATACAGAAACGTTTGCTTGATTAATTATACATAGAACTATTTACATATAAACAAATATGTTTTATTTTAAAGCAGATCTGAACATAAATGCATGTACTACATGCATCCATATGTATGTAGAAATAACTGCTTATAAGATGCACGAGTGTGTGTAGTTGGTTGATAAGATTAAAGAGAAAAACGATTATCATTGATGATGTATGACTGAATGAAAGAAATAATTACTGTTATACACAATATACGTCGCCTTAGTTATCGTAATTATATGCACATATATATACATATACATATACATATAGTATTCTCACATATGCATATCAGTATATATATACATATAAAGGTATACGTTTAATTTTCTCTCCTTTAAGAATTTATAAATAAAAAGGAATTAAATCAAAATCGAAAAAGCTATTAAAGTAAAAGAAATAAAAATCAGTTCAATTACATTGTTTGCTTTCATGACCCTGAAACGGAAAGCAAAAGAGTTCTTCCACCACATTTCATCACAACACTTGCATACACATACATATTATATTTGTTTACACACAATAGTAACCTTAAGCAACAAGAGCAAATGGTCGCAATATAATACTGACTGAACGAATGAATGACTGACTGCCTCTCACATCTAGCCAATGAAGTTATCTCCGTTTGTAATGGTTTTGAAGTCCTTGTGCACAAATTACTGATATATGCTTGTTATTGTGGCCATGATGAAAGGCGAAATCACAGACATAATAGCCTCAAGACAATAAATATATGTATGAATATAAGTAAACATACATTCACACGGTATACATACCATTCCTTTGCTATTTCCGCACGTAGAAAATAAAAATTATTTTTCCTTCTACGTATGCTTTTAAAAAGGATGCAAAATGTCATGAAAACAATACGTATCTGTTACAGAATCTGCTCTCGCATACGGAGCGGCATACATAACTTTATAAAAGGATGGAGAATATTGGAAAAAAGGACGATTTGGACCGAATATTCTGCAAGCCAATGCTAACATTATTGATATCGTATGATATGCAAGCGTATAGAAAGAGAATTCATAGATATCTGTCTTATCCGGAATATGCAGATTTTATCCGGATTGCTTCGTGCTTTCTAAAAAATGATGGCATGTTAGTTTGCTCTTACGGTATTAATGCGCTTACGACTATTCAAAGTGCTGTTTACATCACTACGCTCTTCTTTTGTTTTTCGTCTTTCCAAGTAAACTAAAATTTCATACACTTATTTATATAGCGTGAGATATGTGACTTCATTTCAACCAACGCAAAACGCACGCCCCTTTGATTGATCTCCTCTCAAGATAAATGGCTTCAATCAGCTTCCAAGGATCTCAATTTTATAATCTCTAAAAAACTGCTCCAAAGTTTTCTTGAATGACTCGATTGCTATCAATTTCGATCGAAATATTGCTGTTGAGTAACGTATTCATATAACGATCGAGTATAGTTCTCATTCACTTCCAAATTTCTCGCATCCGTAGATTATAGCAAATCCGTAAATCTAGAGATTCGACATTTCAATACAGGCCGCATTAATTCGATTGTCAAAAGTACTTTTTAGATGTTACTGACGGGATTCGTAAGTGAATATACTTTCCGACGTCAACCGTTGTTGGTAAGATATTCTTATAGACTACGTGATTGCATGCATATATTGTTTCTCGTTTTCCATGGAAATTATCATTCCTTTATCCACGCATACAAACATGTGTATAAGGAAATTGTTATGGAAAAAAGGAATCATTGCTCATTAAAGGCAATCGATTTTTTTATCGTAACAGCCTTTCAATTTGTAAACTTTGAAACATTGTATGCCCTAAAAAGAAAAAGCATACATGCAAATAATTTCAGACGGCAAAGGGATATTGTTATGTTATTAATAAAAAAAATCCTGTAATAACCGCTTAATGAATATAAAAATATATATTCAAATAGAGAGATCAATTTTAAGATTAATGCTATTGTGTTGACAAATGAAAAATGGCCATAGTCATAATTACGTCTTACCATTTAGGGAGAAAATGTTGTACCCAATCATTGAAACATAAACATCAGCACGTTTTCATAATTCTAACTGGCCGATTGAAATCTCTTTGATAGCTTAGAAGTCAGGCAAACTCGCCACAGAAAATGCAATAATGATGAAATGCGGCGACCGAATGCAGTCAGACTTGATTAGAATTTATTCACATCACTTAGTATCGCAAAAATTATGTAGGCGGACAGTGACATTAGTGCGACCAATCGTGTATTACCCTATGCAATCATTTGCTTTTAACAAGCACTGTTTGCCCAAAAAGTAAATACAGAAAAGGCGAACGAAACAATTGATTGCAAAATAAACGTAATGTTGGCTTTAAAATTTTATGATATAGACGGAGGGAGGAAGTGGACCTAATATAATTTATAAATTCAAATTAGAGAAAACGCACACACATATTGTAAGAAAATTTATCTAATGAAAGTCGAGAATGAAAATCATAACCTTAAATTTTACTAGAAATCGTAACAGAGTTGATATAGCTAGTAATAGAATTGCCCTAACTAATACTTTTGATTTGATATTTATGATGAATGCAACACTGCAGAGTCAGTTGAGCATCTAATTTTTGAAAGCGGAAAGGTCAACAACATCTTCAGACAACCGTTCTCCTTTTTTAACTTCTACAATAATTTATATGAAACCTGTACATCTTTGTCGCTGAACAAAGAGGATCGTCTGAAAAATTTCTTCATTTCACTGGATACTGTTGTATAGGCCTCTCAATTTCCAGGCCTTATCCATTCTTCTTCTACAAATCAAAAAAATAACAGAATTGACGCAGCTAGTAATAGAATTGTCATGACTAAAAATTTTAACGTAAATTATAATTTAACAAATTTAACTTCTACCTTGTGATTTTTGTATATTGTTAGGTACTTGCATGTAATTTGGCCATTTTTTCACATGAAAAGGTATTTACTGAGACAAATTGGCACATCATAGAAAAACCATAATTTCCATGATTTTCTAAAATATCTTCCCGTATCGAGAGAACAATATTGGTTTGGCAGCGGCCCAATCATTGATCCATTTTCACATTTCTTCAGCATTTCGGAAACGCGTGCCAACTGCCAACAAGCCATACTGCACCGATCTGAACAAGTGGTAAGCAGAACGCGCACTATCTGGTGAGCACACTAAATGCGGCAGAACTTCCCATTCGAGCTACAACAATATATCACTGACAACTTTTGCAACGTGTGATCAAGCGTTGTCATGGAAGAGGATGATTTTGGGTCTGGTAGCCCAGTACTAGTTTCTGAAACAATACATCGTTGAATTTCTTCATTTGGCATGAGTAGACATCTGCAGTAACTGTTCCATACTGTTTTAGTAGCTCGCAATACACTACACCTTGCTGGTCCCATCGTATACGGTATAGCAAAACTTTACAGCCATGAATATTCCGCTTCGGTGTCGATGTGAACGACTCTCCTCGACTATACCATGACTGTTTGCGATTGTCGTACTAGATCCACTTTCCATCGTTAGTCACATTACGTCATAAAAAGATCTTCTTCTTCTGCCTGGCAAGTAATGTAACTGCGATGCTGGAACGGTTCGTAATATCATTTTCAATTAATTCATATGGTGACCATTTCGTCCCTTTTGAATCTTTCGCATCGCACGTAAACGTCTAGAGTTAATTCATCAACTGCCAAGCTATTCGAAAGTTCTGTGGGAGTTTAAGCTGAACATTCGTCCAATAAGTTTTGCAATTCTTTGGCCTCTAGGCTGTTCTGTCTCATTGACATCAAAACCGCCAGTTTTAAGCTGAAATCAAAACTAAAAATTGGGGTATTATAAAGCAGCGTCACCGTACGCTGTTAGAAGTATTTTATAGGCTTCCTCCCCTGGTGTTTGAAATGTTTTAAGATTTCCTTGATTAGCGTCCATTTACACTGAATAACCCAATCACACTAAATGGAAAACTGGATTTCATCTAGAGAAAGGCCAAAATCATCGAATTTAACCGTTATATACATTGATAAATTTCACCAATAGATGCTGCCAATCAATCAATACTTGCAAGCATCCAATAATTATTTATGTAATAAGGAAAATTTTAAGTACATTCATCTATTACTTGGTCTAAATAATAATAGCAGAACTCGCCATATATTTATTTAATTAGCAAAGCAAGCATACCTCGTACGTGGACGCATTCTCCTTAATAATTAGAATCGATTGGTTTTTAATAAACTTTGTGTAGATGTGCATATGTGCGTGCGCACACAGTATCAACATAATCTGAAAGTCCACCTGTTAAAGTAACCATTAAAGATGATGACAGAATTTTGTGTGCAAGAAAAAACTTACATTTGAATGTCGTCCAATTGTCAAAAAGTTTATTTTTGACTTTTGACCCCTTTCTCTTGGTCTTTCTTTGGAACCTTATATATAGCGATATACTAAACTTTTTCTGCCTCTTATAATCACCAAAAATAACCATTAAGCATCTTATATATATATATATATATGACTATGTGTACGTTCGTATTTTCTTGTGGCCTTCGCAGAGGCATAAATTAAGTTTCTTAAGTGAAACTATGCTTACATATATATAATACTGACTTAATATCTATCGATTCAGTTTGAAAATGAGCGCAATCAACAAAAGCAAATGTTAAGCTAAAGTGTGGAACAAATATTTAACAAGAACGCCCGAAAACTCAGTGCGAGAGAGCTCGCAATAGATACATTGCTTAGCTGCAGCTAACAAATTACTTTGTATAACCAACATCCAAAAA
Organism: Glossina morsitans morsitans; assembly: GCA_001077435.1. Lineage (NCBI taxonomy): Eukaryota > Metazoa > Arthropoda > Insecta > Diptera > Glossinidae > Glossina > Glossina morsitans. The sequence continues at coordinate 78,254 of CCAG010006899.1, read as the reverse complement.
GTGGCACATACTAATTGATTTGTTTTGTGAGCTAATAATAATAATAATCTTGAGATTCCGGGCTGATTAAATGATATCCAGCCAAGCGTGAGCCCGTGAGAAAAATCACGATTGCAAAAATGGATTGCAATAGAAAACCGAAACTAGATGCTTCTATCTACAAGGTCACAAACACGCTTCCAATTAAATGATACACATATGAAAGGCACGTCGGACGGTGAATATTGAATAAAGCGAACTTAAACTTTATTTGTCTTTCTTTAAAATTCGTGCAACGAGTTGAGCGATTATCTAAAACAGAAAAGTGCTCACCAAAGTTTACCGAGAATTTATATCCAATATAAACTAAACACAAGCATATAGCTTTCTGTTTGCGCGAAAATCTGTAATGTACTGCCATCTAGGCGCCAAAAATGATTTAGTGATGTCTAATAATGGACATTGGCTATCTATCCCAATGTCAGATATAAATTCTTATTGTAATGCAATTAAGTATCGAATGTTTAAGCATTAATTTACGTACCTCTCATCCATACAAACAATTAGTTATATAATAGAAACGATAACACTAAGGCAACTTCTCCCATTTTAAGGCAAGTCAATGGCTAGCTTTGAAAATTTCCGTTCAAGGGAGCTTGAACCCTCTTTTATTTTTAACTTCTGCAGTGTTTCAAGTGCTTTTTTAAAGGTCGAGAATTCTAAAAGTGCCACTTTTGCACAGACCAAGTCATGATTCTTATTTCGCATCAGAAGATCTTAGATCATAAGAAAGATTTGGCGTCCTTCACTATTAAAAGTCAACCTCTGTTCTTTCCAATGAAGTTTTCCACCAATTTGTATACCATCGCAAATAAAGATTAGTCGCCTTGTCAGTTTTAACCCATAATTTCATAAGAGCCTTCCCAGAAACTGGGCAGCCTTCATAGCCAACATCTTGCAATATTTTCTAAATAACTTTGGTTGGTGACCATATATAAATATTATATTTCCACATTGAATTACACCACCAACCCTCTGCGCTTGGCAGAAATATGTCTGCATCTCGTTCCAAAACATGATCATCATCCAATAGTAATTTCATCTTTTATAGAAATAATCAAACAATTATTGTTTTCATTAAAAGTTTTCGGTCTTTACCGACTATTAAGAAATTTAGTTTATGAAGAAACTTTCATATTTTCAATAGCAAGATAACTTGATTCGAAAAGTAACATATAACTTATATTCGCGAAGGGCATCTAAAATTCGGCTTAAATTTCGCTTGCATTCACTTTTGCATCGCATCAATTCTAACATTTCACATTTCATATCGTGCGGCCATCGATGATCGTTAAAGGCAATCGACCGTAAATCAATGTTTCCACACAAGTAAACAAAAGTTCACATGGAGTATACTCAGATGTGTACATACATCACCAATATCTATCAAAGTGTAGACGCCAACGTTTTTTTTGTTATTGTACTTTTTTTTTTTTTTTTTTTTCAACTCTCTACAGTATAGAAAGAGGGAATAACTTTTAGAATATTGCAAAAGAGTCTTCAAATGCAATATAACCGCATTTACATACATACAAGCAACTGCTATACGAACATTGCAATATGCAATGCGTTCACGTTTATGTTTTTATTCTTTAGTCGGGAAATGCTAATATAAACGTATAATTCGGTATTATGCAATTTATGGACATATTAATTTCAATTGAAAGACTACACAGATGCATGCGTAAAATTCATAAACACGCACACAATTCACACAACATTAAATATAAACGGTATATGAATACAGATATGCGATGCAATTTATACGTAATATTTTATATATGTTAGTAAAAAGTATTGAGCCTTTCAATGATGGCATGGCTAACATTTTAAATGTTAATGTGTTGTGAAGGCGTGGCCAACTTAAGCTACTGTTTGGCATAGGAACTTTTTATATTCCAATTTGTGATGGATTGAAGTCAACTGTTCGACAAAAGTAGCACTGTTACGTACGCGGGAAATGTGATTTGCTGGTTCTCAAAGCACAGAAGTCTAAAGTTAATTAATTTTCTCTAAATTTCTCTGTTAAGGTAAATAAAATTTTGAGAAAACAAATCGAATTGAATTAAAGAAGTTTTAATGCGTTCATTGTAGGACATCAAATGCCTGCCACTTTTAGTCTATCATTTGTGAATAGTTCCGCAGAATTTTGTAACTAATATTATGACAGTTTTAAAAGCGCTTATCAGAAAATGTAAGAAACAAATGCAGAAGAAATAAAAGGAATGTGTTTCGCAAGTGTCTTAACGCATCCTTATGCATTATCGATAAATGTATTCTCATGGTTTGCCTTCAAAGGCTCTATACTTTTTAAGTTTATTATTCGGAATACGCATAGCTTTGTGTAGATGTTTGCTTGTATTTTGAATAAAATAATGACAAATGAAAATATTTTTCAGAAAACTTACTTTCGATTTCTATTGAAAGCAATTTTATAAAAATGGAATTAAAATTATTAAAAATTTGAGTCGATTTTTGTCAATGCCTTTAAAGGAAAATGTTCATGACATTAACACGGTTAGTTGCTAGTGTCTAGCAAAGCTAGTTTGACTGCAATCAGCATGTACTTGAAATATACTTAGAATATGCTTAGTAATATTAAAAGCATTCACTAAGATAATCATCAAAAAGGTTAGCAAAAAAAAAAAAAAAAAAATTTCTTGTTTCCCAAAATTAACTGATGCGTAAGGAAAGTTGCTACCAAAAGTATAAAACAAGTGAAAACTTATGTCATAAATTCTATATATTCATGAAAAAGAAGAGTCCTTCAGAATGTATACCATTTCATTTATAATTGCATGGGAGATATGGAAGCAGTTTGTATGTTCGTACATATATCCTCATACATGAGGATACAATCTATATATGTGGTGCTATAAAGTTTGTAACCCATTTCCGGTTGCATAGAAATTCCTTTATTTGAATGAGTTCATTTCGGTTTATTTGTGACTGTCACGCTCACTTTTTCTGTCTTTGTCCCTCCTCTCTCTCTCTCTCTCTCTCTCTCTCTCTCTCTCTCATACTCTTTCTTATTTCCTCATCATAGATGTGCTCATAAATCTTTGCCATGGATGATTTTACATTTGCCGGCCAATCTACGTAAATTTTGAATTTTTAAATGAAAATTTATATTATCGTAAAATTGTTCCACATAAAAGCGTACAGAGATATCCAAGCGTATATGTGGCTACTATGCGAATAGTTACGGTTACGGTTACGGTTGTATGTGCTTATATTTTGTTATGGTTTCATATCTCTTATTGCATACATAAATTTTCATGTACAACATTTTACTTACTAAACATTTTACTCTACTTCCACTTGAAACAATTTTCTATTCTTCTCCCCCAAAAAAACCAAACAAAAAATCTATACAGAAATGCAGACCTTTTAACTTTTTCAAAGAGAAATCTAAACCAAGAGAATTCTTTGCCGGCTTAAAGCGAATTTTTTAATACCCATCATCATCAATACAGTTCTTGGCGTACAGACACTGTAGACAACATACAAAAATACCCTCCGCTTAGTCCTATAATGTAGACGATCATATATAACAAAACACTGGAATCATTTTTTTCGACAATTATTGGCTGGACAGGGAACTGAACACGTGTTATATTGAACAACATTTTATATACATTTAGATTTGGTCTTCTGAAAAATCTTACATAGATATAGTTTTGACTAAACTAAGTTAATTGCGCTCTGCACATCTCTCTGATTGTCCAACGCTTAAGCCGAATAGCTATATAAATCCACGATTCTATAAAGTAAATATTCCTAAAACTCTAGCTGTGCTCGCTCGTTTCCCGGTGACGCAAACTCTCCGTAGAGAAGCCATCGAAAATATCGGAAAGTATCTGCGAGCAGGCTTCGTTTTCATGTAGTCAGCTATTATGAAGGTTTACGCTTCAGTTTTTAAAAGGTCTTTGAGCTCCATTCGTCCAGAGAAGTAGAAATGTAGCTGAGATCACCACATTGCTATACCACGATTCCTCTTTGGACGTTTGGAAATTCCAAACTAAATAATCCAAAGTATGTATAATCCGATTGAAAATACGACTTTGGCCACGTCATTCCCATTATTCGAAAGAATGGTAGTTCGATTTATGGAAAACACAGATGGTAAGCCCCCAAGGACACTCGTAAACTTACGTGGTTTAATTGTTTTTTTTTACTCGAATATCTAATTGAGTCTGCCTCTAGAAACAACCCATTAATATGGAAGACTATATACTATGGACATTTCATCAAAGGCCCATCCGCGTGCAATAGTGCAAATTTAGTGTTTGCAGGAAGCCTTTAGCGAAGTGTGACGGAAACTCGGGCCACGGGGTTACTTCAAAATAGCGATGGCATAAAGTATTGTTTAGAGGGGAGAATACTCTTCAAGCAACTATTTTCTCATACTTGGCACACAAGGCACCAGCTTAGTGACTGGTCCCGCCATCCTCTTGGCCTCTTGGAGCCTTGGTGCGCCTAATATTTATTCATGTGTCATCGTGCATCATGGAATTATATATACGCGAGCAGTCATCGATGTGTCGGGACATTTCTCTCTGCCTATCCCCCGCGCCTTGACCAGAGAGAGGTATGATTCTTGTTCATAGCTTTATTTTGGCCAAGCGGGTGACACCCCAATCTGTGGGGAGTATCGAGAGAAGCCTACGCAAACGTATTGCAGACAATCATGGCAGAATAGGATAGAAACCTACCACTTCTTTAAACTAAATGCCGAAATGGATTTGGCTCATCTACAAATCAATCCAAAAACCGTCGGGTTTTTAAAACACAAACCCGTAAAAACTGAGATTGTTAGATAAAAATTCCTGCGCTCTAAGTTTATATGCATCGAATACCAACAAAGTTGGAAGACAAACGATCTAAAAAATACCATGCAGTGTCATTCATTGCCCTAAAAAGAGCTTCTAATCCGTTTTACATGCTTTCTTGTTAAATGTGATGTGAGAACGATTCCAAACAACTGACTTAACCAAAAATGCTCAGCGCTACATTTCTAATAAGAAAAGAGCTTGGTTTTCTTGTTTTTCCTGCTCTGGGCAATTTTATATGGACCCCCTTGCAACTTTCCCAGGCAGACGAACAACATTATTGTTAAGATATTTTATAATGTTTCCTCAGCTGATTTCCATAACTGGCATTAAAAATGATCAATTTAATATAACTCACCATTAGTAGGTCTATAGAAAATAATTGTTGGTCAAACAAATTGAAGAATTTGACCGTAGATTTTTGCTTCGTATTTCAGAATAACGGAAGTTCATGGATATGTGGCAACAGTCAAGTTGGCATTAGTTCAAAGAAGGCAACAAATTTAATACTCTTCAAATTATTGCGGTTTACAAATCAAAGTTATTTTTGCTTTAACGTACTATTTGTAAATCCTGAAATTGATTGCATTCAATATAATGCATAATAATATAAATTCCAAGTTCAGTTAAGGATTGCAAGAATTTTTTCCAGCTCTCTCTGGTGCACATATTTCACATATTCTTAACTTATGACTAAATCAGATATTTTTGTATCCATCACTGAAGGATGGGGGGTATATTCATTTTGTCAAAAGGCTTGCAACGCCCAGAAGGAAGCATCAGAGACCCCACAAAGTCTATATATTCTTGATCAGCATCAAAGTGTAAGTCGATTTACGCATGTCCATCTGTCCGTCAAAAATGAAGCTATCGAGTTTAAAATTTTTCGTAAAACTGGACGTTCTTGCACACAGATTAGTATTGAAAATGGGCCAAATCAATCGAAGGACACGCCCACAACACCACGTAACTTGAGAACACCTCTGTAAGGCGCGGAAAAAAGCTTCAAAAACCCGATAAAATAGATAAATTCTTGGTCAGTTTCAAATTTGGAATGCAACTAAACATGTCCATCTGTTCGTCTGTTCATCTATCTGACGGCGCAACTATGTAGTGTTAGAAAATTAAAATATCGCAAACAAATTTGCAAAGGAATTTGGAAATGACTTAAACTTTTCCAAGGACATGCCAACAATTTTGTTTGGAAAAAATCAGCCGCGCCCACTTCAATTTATAAGGCATGAATATTTAGATCTTTTACTTTTTTTATCTCTTTTTAGGATAACGTCGGTGATGGGTATAAAAGATTCGGTTATAACCGAACATAATTATCTTACCTCCTATTTTTTGTTTGTTTTCTTCTTCTTTCAATTAAATAAAAAAGCAAATAAAATTTCTTCTGTTAAGGTAATCTTATGTTTAGTTTCTTAAGCTTACGATTATCCATTAAAAACAAAAAAGTAAATTTGCATCAAAAGTTAATCTCAAACATTCGGAATGTTATGAAAACGCTCAAGCTGCTGGTTGCACAAGACGCTCTTATTCTTTCCCCAACAATCTGAACCTTTAGGAAAATTCCGGCTCTTATATACATAACAATTTATAAACCATAAGGGATTGTGGCCAATAACCGTCATTACATCTCAGCGCAGTCCCCAATGCATTTACCATATGAACGAATTGGCATCAATAACAATTGATTATTGGCTTAAAGTTCATATAGCGTATCGATTGTGAACACTTCTCTACGGACAATAACTGTCAGTTTTCGTGTGTGTTCTATCATATGTTAGACATTTGAGTCAAATAATTGTTAGCGTTTGTACGGCATAACAAATATTAAAAATTTGAATTGAATACGTCAGACGAAGCATATACTGCAGTCAGTTGGATAATGCTTTGAAAAATATGTAGCAATAATAAATATTCCTGCAGTATGTATAAAATGAATTGAATATGAAAGAATAATAAATAAAACCACTCAATAGAAAGAGAGAAAAGTGTTTGGATTTACTCGTTGCATAATATTTGCGAAGCAGATTTATATATAAGGGAGACAATGGTTTTGAAAATCCCCTACAAAACTATAGTACAGCGAATATTGAACGGATTTCATGGCTATAGGCAGAAGACTACGTTTATCATTAGATACAAGATGGGGTTTTCATGCTTAAATCGTATGGAAAATAAAAATATTGATTTCCAGGCAATAAGTTCGTCAACATTATCTCGCCCGAGATGCTTTAGAAGTAAACTGTTAAATTTATACCCTAGACAAGATGAGTGGCCAATTTTTTTCATCCACGGGCCAATCTTACCAATTTTCATAAACCAAAATCCAACTATTTTTAAAAATGCGGCGTTCTGGACTAGTTTTCTTTGTTTTTAAATCGCGCATTTTTCGATCTAATAAACAGAGAAAAAATACTTAAGCACACTTCACATTTAATAGCTAAGACCGACAATACGATCTGTTTGCAACATTGATGTGTGCGAGCAAATTGAATTATCGATGGGGATGCAACCCGCTGGCCGGCGGTAGCCAATGCCCGTCCTGGCCCATTTCAAGGCAAATGTAAGCAACACCAGCAAGGACTTGAGACATTATCTCACAAGTTCTTTACCTCAACCATTATCTATATAGATAATGAAGCATGCCCGCCTTGCTGTTAGTTTCTCCGTCTCTCCGTCCATATCCATATTGTATGCAAACTACCGGTCTTTTTAATATTAGTTATATTGACAAGCTTTGACGCCACTACTGAAAATGGATTGAAGCGGACGATCTTTGTGGCTATCCCCGACCTAACGCCTTATTTTAAAAATTGCAGTTTCAAAGTCTCTCTCTGAGTAATTATAATTCGGCGCACCAAACTGAAGTGAAAAATTTCAATCAGATCAGGCAACTTTCTAAAGCCGTTATAACCATTCCTACTAAAATTGAATCTCCCTGTTTTGAATTTATTTTGGTGAAAATTTTTTCATAATAATATTCTGACTGAGCACTCAAGTCTATTCTTGGAGCCCTACCTCGCATAAGGTTACTCACGAATAATAGGCCTTCATATATGGCCTAGCCCTATTTGTCATTAAAAGTAAGCCTTAATGTGCTCCCAGGCTTCATTTTGAAAATGTCGTTTAATGAAAAAATTTCCCATTGTTCGTATTTTTCGGCTAAAACTGATGAAAAACAATATTTTGGCTCGCTTTATAAACGTGAAAAATTTGGACGAGACAGAACCATCTTTCGTACCCACTCCTATGTGAAAGCTTTTATAAAAGACAAACTTTTATATCATAATGAGCTTTGAATTGGTACAAAACGGTGGCTTGAACGTACATTTACTAGCATGAGTTTAGGTCACGTGGGCGCGTTTTTCGAAGCTTCCAATGCCAATCAAGTCTTTACACGGCAAAATGGTCTAATTTTTTGTTTTTTACAACGAAAATCGGTACAAAATGGCGATTGAGAGTAATGAGGTCACATAGGTTTAATTAACGATCGCCTTCCCGTGCAAGAATTCCCATAAGGAAGGAAGCTTTATATGGCAACAAGGCACAATTTTTCATAACTTATGACCAAAGAAGATTAAGGCGGAGTAATAAATAATCGGCTTTCTCTCGCTATAACATTTTAACTTCTCTCAACTGTAGATTTCTATAATTTCTACATCTGTAGTCAAAAAAAAGGAATGTCACACATCCAGATATTTTTGAACTTGTTATAGAAACGTGCAACTTTTTTAATAGAATCGTTGCATTTACCTTCCGAAGTGTACGGATTGGCCTTTTCGCCTTTTACCTTTTTACATTAGTGACCATATATTGCTGGGAAGTAATTATATGATCGCTGGGAAGTAATTATATTAAATTTAAAGAAGTCTAGACAAAGGAGTGAATATACTTTGGGCCGTCAAACTAATGTTGCTTCAGTTTTCCACTCAAGATCAATTCAAAATGTTTTTCCCTTTTCTTTTCCTTCTCTGGCATCGGAATGCGTGACAACACTTCGTTGTAAACTTCCCTGATTCTTTTATCTTTTTCAACGAGAGTTTAATTTTTATACGATTGAAAAAATTTTCTCTACTCTTACGCTACAGTAAGTTACTGATTTGAAAAGACGAACTAAACTCAAGTTTCATAAGCATTAAGGAAAAAGAAATATAGGACTTTAGCAGAAGTTACAATTCTTATACCAGCATTATATGAAGAGCTACCTCCTCAACGAAACCTCAACACTTTATTCTATCCCGAAAATATCGTATAAGCCTACATACATCTACGTAAACAAGACGACAAATTGGAAATTTAGACAAGAAAATCTTCTCAAATTATTAACAGTTGTAAGAATGTCCACTTGCAGTTAATTGCAGATTCAGAGGACTAATGTCGTCAATCTAGGTCACTACGTTGCAGTAAAGGAAAGCTCTTGAAAATTACGTTTTGTTTGTAAATTCTGTCTCTCTCTGAAAGAATTTCACATAATGAAATTGATTCTGATTGCTGCTGATTAAAATGCGAATGCAAGTAAATACGAAAATTCTTAGTAAAAATATACTTTTCAATTGTGCACATTCATTCGCACCCACACAAGCAGAAGCGTACTGTGCACTGGAGGAAGGCCACCACAAACTGTGCAATTGCTTTGGCATTCGGCAATGTTTTCATTTACAATCACAGTTCAAAATACCACAACATGTCGGTATTTTGAACATGAAAAGCTGGTCTCCACCAACAACATATTGTATCACTAAATGACTGATGACGACTATGTATGTAAGTGGGAATTAAATAACACGCCGTTGCTACCAACCAGCATTTGAATAAACGAATGATGGTACGTTCTGCTATTGCAATTATACAATTTACACGCCTACATACTTAGAGACATATATATATATATATATATATATATATAGATAGATAGTTGGATCCAATTCTAAAGCAATTCTAAAAGCGGTTATAGTACACAAAAAGCGAACGAATGAATGAACAAAATTTCGCACTAGCACAACCAGTTGACCGCATCATCACACCCGGCGGTCAGTCAGGCAATGTGGGCTAAATGATCAAAGCGGCGCGTTATTGCGCTTTGTCACCGACGATGCCAAAGGAAAGTAAATTCATTCATTTCGCATTTCGTTGACTAGATATACTCAAATCAGGCAATGGCGCGACCATTTGCGCTTTCCTCTCTCACTCCCTCAATATGTAATTAATTGTGATTTATATGTATTGGTTTTTTCTATTTTCTTTTAACAGGAAGACATGGTCTGCTTGTCATGCACAGCTACGGGTGAACGTGTATGTTTAGCTGCCGAAGGTTTTGGTAATCGTCATTGTTTTTTGGAGAATATAGCTGACAAGAATGTACCACCTGATCTGTCACAATGTGTATTTGTCATTGAGCAGGCTTTGTCTGTGAGAGCTCTACAGGAGCTGGTTACGGCAGCTGGTTCCGAAACGGTAAGTAATAATTGATGCACAGCCACTTAGTATGGCATTTACCATGTTAACAAACATAAAAACACTTATATACAATATATACACATACATACATTTTTGTATCATCTACCGGCTAATTGAACTACGGAAGTTGGTTTAATTTTCTTTTCTGTTTTTTCCGATCATTGTTTTTTAAAATGACCTAAGTTCAGTTTTAAGAGATTGTCGTATAATACTCTGTTGAAAGCATTGCTCAAGTTTCCTTCAATACTTCTGTGATCTGAACTTTGAAAGCTTCAGTAAATTCATTAAAAATCTTAAATAAGTTATGTGGCACATGTCGGAGTCTTTCTCTTTCCCAAATGCCCTCCCCAGCAAAAAAAATGACGACGGGCCCATTGTAGCCAGAGTGAGCTCTTGCGTAAAATGAGGTGTAACTCTAATAGAAAAGAAAACTAATTAAAGCCTTCTTTTTTTAAAATTATCATTATGTTGTGTTGGGATCTCCGGTGGGTTAATTTGTTGTTGTTATTACTTATGTTAGCTCAACATGAGCTCGCTTTTCAATTTCTGCAATACACTTTCAGCTCCGTGGCTCGTGACAAACCATTAAGGTTATTGGTAGAATCTTGAGGAAACGATCGAAAATGAGGTCGGAGGAAAAATGGAGTCTAAAATGATTAAAAATTTGATTCATTCTGCTGAGCAAAGATGTGAAACGAAACTATCTTCTACGTTTGCAATTACAATAAAAAGTCGTACAGAAAACCAGTGAAGATCTTTTAAAGGAAAGGCGGTGGAAAGTCATCAATTAAACTTCTGTGTGATAGGTCAAGATATTTATTTGTCTCCCAACTTTAACTTCCATAACAGATGTTAAATCTGTCGACGTCATGTAAAGGAAATTATAAAAAAGTTAAAGTCGGATAGAGCCGTTTATCTTACACTTCTTTTGTCTAATAATATTCTTCTTCTAGCGGCGCCATTAGATATGGAAAATTATACCCTGTTGTCATGAGAGCCCCTCTATGCGGAGGTATTCGAAAAGTAGACTTACCACTTTATATATATCAAACCACTTGACAAAGCTCATTATACATTACTGAAAGTTAGACCTTTTGGCCGGAGAAAACTTATTTCTTTCAACCATGTTTATGTTCGATCCGATCCATTTTCAATAGCCTTCGTGCTTGCCTCAAACTATATCTACGTTTATCATAATGTCTCGAAAATTGCCACAATGAATACAAAAATTCATACACAGGCTTCAGATAGACAAACGGACATACGAGCAGACAGACGGATCCAATAATTCTAAATCGTTTGGTAGAGTAAAAAGAAAGTCTTATTCAAGTTTTTTGTTTGCTGCATGCATCCACACGAATTTAATACACTCGCTGCGTAGGATGTAAAAATTAACCGATAGCCACTCCGGAAGCATGTAAGAAAGATGCTTCAAAATATGGATGAGGTTCTATTTCGTGTAAAAAGGAGACCATCTAGAGCTTGATGCCTTTTTTTATGATTTTTATATGTTTTTCTTTATTACTTTTGGTAATATTTGGAATGCTTATCAAATAACTGTTACATACGAGTCTTATAAATATGCCAACTTAATTTTTCAACAAAAGGCACTTAATCCATTTTGGAAAAATTCGTTGAAATATCGTTTTGGAATCATTTAAATGCAGCTGGGGAAGTTAGTCAATTAAAAGCTTTGCGAAGAAAGTTATTGAGATGAAAAAGAGACAATTTCTGTTTAGAAATCGTTTTTCAAAGCTTTCTTCTTGCCCTCTAAAACACAAATACAATTTACTTACTTCCCCATGTATTATCGTTAACTAAAGAATGATCTTTGCTTGCAACCTTTGGAAGATTTTTATGTTATTAGCTTTGAATTGACACACTTCTCGCTAGGAAGCCAACAGAAATTGTAAAAAGGGAAAAAAAGGCAAAAATTTTTATTACTAAATTGCCACAAAAATCCGTGCAATCTTGGGCTTTGTTTAATGGCTTGTAAGGTTGACGTTCGCTCATGCATAAATATGTCTGCCATTGAAACACAGCACAACTTCCGTATGTCGTATAAAGATTCTCAACAGATGTCGGACCATAATACACTATGTTTATATACCATAAATATACACAATATTTCATGCATTGTGTATTTAACACTTATGCTATCTATGAACCAAGGCAGATGTCTGTGTATAAGTATGTATGTGTACGTGTGTATAATGCGGTTTTAAATCATATTAAAACATGAAGCCAGTAAACTTTCATTTACGTTCGTTTGTTCGTTCTCCACTTTGGTTTATCCTACGCCGCAGCAACAATAATAAAAAAAAAAAAACAGCAACAACATCAAAGATAGCAATAATAACAATAGTAAGAAAAAGAAAAATAGTGTCCCGTAAAAAACCCAACACAATTAACTATAGAGTCACCATAAACAATAATTTCAACTTTGCTTCATTAAGCTTTACCTTTACTGAACAATCCTATGATGTCCTCATACACATACTTGCATACATATGTCTTCCTCCTACTCCTTTTTGTTTTTTTTAATTCACTAATTATTGCATATTACATAACACATATGAGGCTCTGTGAAGCTTTGCTTTCTGCTTGCTTTGTCTCGCTTACGCTTCAAACGCTTAAATCAATCTTAAGATTAAGATCGTTTGCCTTTGCCTTTGCCATTGTCTCAACAACTACATACTTATATAAGCTTTTTCATGTCATTTACCTTAAAATACTACAAATCTCACTGATTCTACTATTTCTTCTCTTCGCTACAAAATAATACATAAATTGAAAATAAATAAATAAATAAATAAATAAATCTAACTAAATAAATAAATGAAATGAAATGAAATGAAATGAAATAAAATGAAATGAAATGAAATCAACTATCAAAACAAAACCTAATAAATTGAATAAAATGACGTGTGTCCTCACTACCCGTCAGGATTCTCAATTTGTAAGTATATAGAAATGTGTTCTAAAGAATCTTGCACTTCAATTATTGCTTGACATGTCTAACTCTGTTAACTTCTACTATTCTTCTCTTCTATTGCCATTTAAATTAGAATGGATCATACACTTAACAAAATGTTCTTACCTTCTTTTCTTAGTTTTTCTTTTTTTCTTACTTTACTTTTAACCACATTTCTAAGCGAACGATATTTGTTTTGCAGTATAATATTTACTCGTATGTATGTATGTATTGTAATAACGTCTGTCTCTGTCTTTCTATGCAATCGTGTGTGTGCTGTTCTTTTTAATGTTTTCTGTATAATAAATTCTTACAAATAATTCCTTTCTCTAATCTAATCACTTTAATACAAATATTTTCTAATCGATTTGTGAAGAAAAAATAATTATAAATTAATATTCAACGAATATGAGATTCGAAAAGTATAGAGAGAAAAGGACAAGTTTTATAAGGACTACATAACATAGTGAGACATGGTGAGGACGAAACCTTGAAAATCGATGAGAAAACTTTTATATTCCAGCTCTGACTTAAGTCAATTGATAGGAAGAAGAATTGCATGAGAATTCTATCTAAACGGTATTAGGACACGATAAGCTTTAAAAGCTTTTTTAAAACATCTCAATAGGACCTGAAGATATGCCTATTAAAGTGGCAAAATTTTATACAGTTCAACGCAAGTCAACTCTTCGAACATCAACATTAGGTTTAAGGCATCTGTCAATTTGACGGGTTTGTCATCAAAGTCGATATCTTCAGATGTTATATATTGCTTTTTAATGATATAACGCAGCAAATATGTATGTCTACTTTTTTATCTGGGACACGTCCACTCGCAAAAGGTGCAGTTTGCCAAAAACATTCCTTGATCAATTCAAGGCGCGAGATAAAAAAATGGGCGCAATTTGTTTACACACAACCCCATAATGCAGAAGAAACTAAAACAGTCCCGGAAACCACAGATAAGTTATATTGTCGTCTATAGCTTTTGACCGCGTGAAAATATTTTCGACTCAGATGTTGGGATATCTACTGTCAAGGATACTCAAAACTTTAAACGTGTCTTTTCTTAAGGCCACCGTTCTTCAATTTAGCGTCCGATTGCCTTGACATTTCGCTGCATTTTCAAAATAAAATATTCTACTTATCATCAAGTCTTCTCTCGATAAATTAAAATTTGACGGTTTTCCAAAAGCTAAAAATAAATTAATGATTTTTAAAACAGGGCCCTAGATCGTTGGTCAGATTTTCGCACAATTGTTAGTTTATTATGATGAAAAATTAGGGTCTATAAGGTCAAGGAGTCAAGTGAAAAAAAAAACATTGTTTTGTCACGTTTACATTTCTTGCCGAAAAAAACTAAAAACAATCCTTTTTGGAAAAATCACTATATCATATAAATGTAGACAATTGATCCCTCTTTTTCATGAACATATGGTGATATTGACCCTTAAGAATATTTATATTAGATGTAAACAAGTGAAAACATACGTCTGAGTGACCGAGCAGGCGGAGAATCTAAAGACTAACAACTCCATGGTCGGGGGTCCAATCTCAGGGCCTGTAGAATTTTCAACAACGCCGATAGCTTTAGATGCAAGTGCTTCAAGACTTTAGTCATAGAATTTGATTCTCTAACTAAATTGATAATAATAATAACAAGTAAGAAAATTACAGGCAAGACCGATAGTTAAATACCCTACATCATATTGTCTAACACAATTCTGATTTTTATTTGAAATTGATATTATGGGTCAATTTTCATCACCACATATTAAAACTTAAACTTTCCTGCTCTACATAGGATTAAATTTTTAGTGTCCAAAAACAAGGCCGGAAGGGTTTAAATTTGGCACAGTTAATTTTTTTATGTTAAATTATTATTATGATATAATTTTCATCATGACTTCAGTCTTCGTTATGTAAGATGAAGCTCAAAAATTGCCACAGTAGGTCCAAACTTTCCATACCTTACCCACTTTTGACGAGAAATTTTAAAAATTGTAATTTGTTTCCATAAAAAGTTTTTTCAGAATAGGGCGTTATGTGGCAAGTGGTCGAAAAAGTGGACCGATGCGAACCATATTCAATAGCGTTCGTCCTTGGGTCAGAATACGTCACTGTACCAAATTTCATCAAAATATCTCCATACCAGTAGCTTGAACAAAAGGTTACATGGACAGACATCAGACGAACAGACAGGCTTAGATCAATTCAGATTAGGATTCTAAATCCATTGGTATAATAAAATGTGAATCTATCTTAAGCCCTTTCGCGTGTTACATACGTCTGACTTAATATGCGCTATACCACAGTTTGTGTGGGGTATAATAACAAGTAAGAATAGACAGACAATTTGTTAGTGTACCTATTAATTTAGAGGGACTCTGTTGACAAAGGTAGTCTTCTATATTAGGGGAACTTAAGTTCGAATAGGCGCGTTCAAAGAACTCGGCCATTTGAGACTTACAACCACATACTGAAGAACATCACCGAGACAGTCGAAAGCATTTGCTGTTTTTACGGTCCTCACGACTTACCTACATTGTTTTACAATGTAACAAGATTGATAAAGGAGAGTTTGATTGTGATTGTTTCTCCGGAATATCAGTTTTCCTAATTAGCTCTCTTATGCCTAGTGGCCAGTCACAGCGCCATAACATGATTAATGTTATATTAAATTAGTAATAAATCTTTCGTTAAAATATAAAGGCTCAAGATTCTATTATTTCGAAAGCCTTTGCAAAATACTTAACACTATTGTCGACCTTTGAATGAATTCTCGTAAAATCTATTCAGCTATTTTGGATTATGGCTTACAGGTGGATGTAAGTAACTATGAAAAATTCGGATAATTCAATACGTACAATGAACTATCGTAAAATCTTTAATGACTGGTTCCATATCCACTATGAAAACCATTTCATTTGAGGCTTTCAATAGCTTTTTGGTTTTTTTTTTTTTTTTTTTTTCTTAAAACGACGACGACATTTGTTGCTATTGCATTTTTCTAAGGTAATTCAATAATAAAATCAAAATAAAAATAAATTAAATTTTGTAAAACTTTCATTTCTTTCTCATTATCATCTCCCTTTGCCATTTACAATAAAAAAAATAAATAAATAAATAAATAACAATAATATTATATTGTTGCAAATACTCTAAACCACACCTAAGCTAAGTTAATCTAATTGAAGAATAATATTGATTGTATCTCATTGTATCATTTGCACCCACATTCGTGTTGTACACATTGTCTATCACAATTTTGTATATTATGACCTAAAAAAACAAAAAGACAGAAAAAATTTGAGAATTTTACGAACGTACGTTTACATATGTGCGAAATGGGAATAAGAAAAATCAGTATCGCCTTTTAAGTGATGTAAATCTGAAACGTGAAAATCTTATTTAAGCAGCTTCGGCTGACTTACACAAAATTCCCATATTTCGTAAATTATATCTTCAATAAGATTGCAGCATCAAGCTTTTGACGGAAAAATATACAACTATTTGACCAATTTACTATAATAATTTTATTTATGTAATGATAACAACAATTTCCAAGAGTGTAATAACGATTTAAGTGCCTGTTGCTATTTATAAAATATCTATTCGCAGGGCAAAGGTACTGGTTCCGGTCATAGGACGTTACTGTATGGCAATGCTATACTACTGCGTCACCATAACAGCGACATGGTAAGTTGTCGGACAGCAGCAGCGCCCTTCAACCACATCGATTTTTTTATCTTGATGTTCACTTTTATTCTTTTGACTTTCTTCCACAATTCTCTGCACACTTAGTATTTAGCTTGCCTTTCAACGTCGTCTTCTAATGACAAATTATCATTTGATGTTGGTCTGCAAGAACATAGTCAAGGTGAGGCATGCTGGTGGACGGTTCATCCTGCAAGTAAGCAACGTAGTGAGGGTGAGAAAGTGCGTGTAGGTGATGACTTGATTCTAGTCTCTGTCGCCACTGAACGTTATTTGGTAGATATGAACCTTAATTCTTAAGCGTTTGCACACACATTTTGGTTATCATTTGTTCATGTTCGTTTAGCACACAACCAAGGAGAACGAATTGTCAATTGTAAATGCGAGCTTTCATGTGACACATTGGTCGGTGCAACCGTATGGTACTGGGATATCCCGCATGAAGTATGTAGGTTACGTATTTGGTGGAGATGTTTTACGTTTTTTCCATGGCGGCGATGAATGTCTTACTATACCCAGTACGTGGGGACGTGAAGCAGGGCAAAAGTAATTAATTTCATTTAATTAATCGTTTATCCCCCCCAGTAATTGCTCATTCCTTCTCAGTATTGTCGTTTATGAAGGCGGTTCTGTGATGTCACAAGCTCGTTCATTGTGGCGCTTGGAATTGGCCCGCACTAAATGGACAGGCGGTTTTATAATGTGGTTTCATCCAATGCGATTTCGACATATCACTACAGGACGTTATTTAGGTGTCAACGATAATAACGAATTAATTTTGGTAAATTTCCACTTTCCATATATGCAATATAAAAGAAATAATTCTACATCGTGTTACTTATCTAAATCCACTTGGCTTCATAATCTTTCTAAATTCCAATAACCTTTTTCCCTTATTACAGGTGAAAAAAGAGGAAGCTTCAATTGCTACAACCACTTTCTGCCTTAGGCTGGAGAAAGATGATGAGAAAAAGGTGCTAGAAGATAAAGACCTGGAAGTTATCGGTTCTCCTATTATCAAATATGGCGATACCACCGTTATTGTACAGCATTGTGAGAGCGGTTTGTGGCTTAGCTACAAAAGTTATGAAACGAAGAAGAAAGGCGTCGGCAAAGTTGAAGAGAAGCAAGCCATTTTGCATGAGGAAGGAAAAATGGATGATTGTTTAGACTTTTCACGCTCGCAGGAGGAAGAATCGAAAACGGCTCGCGTTATACGCAAATGTAGCAGTTTGTTTACACAATTTATAAGGTGAGATGCAGTTATTGCATGTGCAAATAGCTACTGTTTTGCTTCTTTTATATCGTACGATGTCTGATATCGGAGATCGTCTTCATAGGAACTTTTTATTATAAATATGCATAATATCGTCACTTCTAACCTCCAATTATTATTTCGTTTCAGCGCTTTAGAAACTCTGCAATTAAATCGACGTCATTCAGTTTTCTTTCAAAAAGTTAACCTTAACGAAATGGTTATGTGTCTTGAAGATTTAATCAATTACTTTTCACAGCCGGAGGACGATATGGGTATGTATTTGTAACACGCTAAATGTTCTAGGAACCATAAATTTTGGGTAACCTCATATTTCTTTTGATCATTAGAACACGAGGAAAAACAAAATCGTTTCCGTGCTTTACGTAATCGTCAAGATCTCTTCCAGGAGGAAGGTGTTCTCAATCTAATTTTAGAAGCCATTGATAAGATTAACAGCATAACATCTCAAGGCTTTTTAGCCAGCTTTTTAGCTGGCGACGAAACCGGTCAAAGCTGGGATCTTATCTCCACTTATCTGTATCAATTGTTAGCGGCGATTATTAAAGGCAATCACACAAATTGCGCGCAATTTGCTAACAGCAATCGTTTAAATTGGCTGTTTTCTCGCTTGGGATCGCAAGCGTCTAGCGAGGGCTCTGGCATGTTGGATGTACTTCATTGCGTATTGATTGATTCACCCGAAGCCTTAAACATGATGCGAGACGAACATATCAAGGTGATTATATCACTCTTGGAGAAGCACGGGCGAGATCCTAAAGTTTTGGATGTGCTGTGTTCGCTATGTGTAGGTAATGGAGTAGCGGTCCGTTCCTCGCAAAATAATATTTGCGATTTTTTGTTGCCGGGAAAAAATTTATTGTTGCAAACGCAACTTGTTGATCATGTTGCAAGTATAAGGCCCAATATATTTGTGGGTAGAGTAGAAGGTTCGGCTCTGTATCAAAAATGGTACTTTGAAATAACAATGGATCATATTGAACAAACTACACATATGATGCCGCATTTACGCATAGGATGGGCCAACACCACTGGGTAAGTTATCAGAGACCATGGAATTTATAAAATCTATTGTATATACTCCCACGTTAGCTACGTTCCTTATCCGGGCGGCGGCAAAAAATGGGGCGGCAACGGAGTTGGCGATGATTTATATTCTTTCGGTTTTGATGGTGCCTATTTATGGACCGGGGGACGTAAAACTCTAGTCATGGATCAGGTTCCCGAAGAACCGTTTATACGGAAATGTGATGTTATTGGCGTAACAATTGATTTATCAGTGCCCGTAATAACATTCACTTTCAATGGCAATAAGGTACGCGGCTGTTTTAGAGAATTCAACTTGGACGGCATGTTTTTCCCAGTTATGAGCTGTTCCTCGAAATTGAGGTAACTTGTAATGACATGATATGTTAAATTAAATGTCAGAAAAGTTTCGCTTAAATCTTTTTAGTTGCCGTTTTTTGTTCGGCGGAGATCACGGTCGACTAAAATTTGCTCCACCACTTGGTTTTTCACCTCTCGTTCAGTGTCTAATGCCACATCAAATATTGAGTTTGGATCCTTGTTTCTATTTTGGTAATTTGTATAAGAACGTTTTAGCTGGTCCTTGGCTGATTGAGGATGATACCGCCTTCGTACCACAGCCGGTCGATACTTCTGGTGTTAGTTTGCCTTCCTCGGTAGATCAAATCAAAGAGAAACTGGCGGAAAATATTCACGAGATGTGGGCCCTTAACAAAATCGAAGCCGGTTGGACTTGGGGTGAACATAGAGACGATTATCATCGCATCCATCCTTGTTTGACACAATTTGAGAAATTGCCCCCAGCTGAAAAACGTTATGATAACCAGTTAGCAGTGCAAACGTTAAAGTGAGCATTTTTTTAATTGTTTTCTGTAAGGACATTCTTAGTAACCTAGTATTTGAAATTCTTTAGAACTGTTGTCGCTTTGGGTTACTATATAACAATGGATAAACCGCCGGCCAGAATTAGACCCATACGCTTGCCTAACGAGCTGTTTATGCAAGCGAATGGTTATAAACCGGCTCCCTTAGATCTAAGTGCTGTCACTCTCACCCCAAAGCTCGAAGAACTAGTAGATCAATTGGCCGAAAATACCCATAATTTGTGGGCACGTGAACGCATACAGCAAGGCTGGACTTATGGACTTAACGAAGATTCAGAAAACCTTCGCAGTCCTCATTTAGTACCCTATGCTAAGGTCGATGAAGCCATTAAAAAAGCCAATCGCGATACGGCTTCTGAAACTGTGCGTACTTTGCTAGTTTACGGTTATGTTCTAGATCCACCAACTGGTGAGGGGAATGAGGCATTGCTAGCTGAAGCGTTGCGCCTTAAATTTGCTGCTTTTCGTACTTATCGTGTCGAACGCAACTATGCGGTTACTTCGGGCAAATGGTATTTTGAATTCGAGGTTCTTACCTCTGGGCCTATGCGAGTCGGTTGGGCACGAGCTGACTGCAATCCAGGTTCAATGTTGGGTAGTGAGGACACGAGTTGGGCATTTGATGGTCATAACGTAAGTATTGCATATAATTTAAAAGAACCGAACGCGACGAGTTACACTAATTGCTAAGCCAGTTTTAAAGGTTTGGAAATCATGATATTCTAAAAAGAGAAGATACCATGAAGTTTCCAAATTTGTGTATTATTTTATTTTTAACGAAAATCTAGGTAACCAAAGTTCATGCAGGCGCAGTTGAACATTTCGGTATACTTTACGAAGCAGGCGATGTTATCGGTTGTTTTATTGATGTCAAGGAGCAAAATATCAGTAAGGATTTAATATAGCATAGCAAGAGTGTATTGGTTGATAGCAAGCATTTTATTTACAACATTTCAACTTTTGACTAATTTTTCGTTTGAAAATTTGTTTACTTTTCGTTCAATTTTAACTTAATTAGGATTTTTTTCTTCTTAGGGGTTTGTAGATATGGTTTTCGTAGCTAAATATATATAAAAATTATACTATTGCGTTAATTTTTTATTTAACACAATCTACTTATTGCATACAATGCGTTTTAGGAAGAGAAAGTTTTTGGCGGAGCAAGTGAAACATTCGGTAAACAATGTGGACCTGGTGATATAGTTGGAGTGTTCTTAGATGTCGCCGATCATACAATCAGTAAGAAGCTTTTTAAACGAAAACCGTGTCGCTATACCTTGTGTCTCCTATTGCTTATATTATTAACTGAGTTACTTCAATTGAAATTTCCTCTACAATTCCGCAGAATTCTTAAGTAGTCGAAAACTGCCGTTCCCCGAAATTTATTACACAAACATTTGAGAGATTCGAAAAAAAAACTATTACCCTGAGAAACTTTGAAATAGACACAAGACCACTAATACCATCCAATAGATTCTCTTCACCAAGTCAAAGGCTAACGGTTTGATCTTCTACAGCAAATGGGTTCCTCACTCATTCCCTCCTGATTTTTGGCTTTCAATACACTTCTTGATATACATTAGTTTTCTTTAGACATACAATACATATGCTTTATTTTTTAGCTTGCAGTAATCGTTAGCATGGAGCGCTTCTTTACTTCGCCACACATTTAGCTCCCGATCAAAATAATTAGACGTTAACACTTGGCATGAGTTAACTTTCACTTACCTGATTATTAACAGGCATTTAGTTATAGCAAACCGTTACATAATAATAATACTTCAATGGAATGCCATTAATACATGAGCATGAGAACAACTAACGGCATCAAACGCTTCCTTATTTGTAGTAACTTTGTTTTAGACTTAGGGATTAAAAACTTTTCCAAATTCTAATATCAACTTTTGTAGGTTTTTCATTAAACGGCGAACTTTTAATGGATGCTTTGGGTGGTGAGACGACATTTGCTGACGTCACAGCCGAAGGTGTGGGCTTTGTACCCGCCTGTACACTTGGTGTAGGGCAAAAAGCTCGTTTAATCTATGGTCAAGATGTAGATTCTTTAAAATTCTTTACCACGTGCGGTCTGCAAGAAGGTTATGAACCGTTTTGCGTGTAAGTTAACGGATCAATTTAATCGCATAACAATTAAACAAGAAATTGCATTACTATTATACAATTTCAGTAACATGAGACGTCCTGTTACGCACTGGTACACTAAGGATCAACCAATTTTCGAAAACACTGAAGAAATGCCTGACTGTCGTATAGACGTCACACGTATACCTGGTGGCGCGGATACACCTCCTCATTTGAAGATTTCACACAATACTTTCGAAACAATGGAAAAAGCCAATTGGGAATTTTTGCGTTTATCTTTGCCGGTGACGTGTATGGGGGAATTCATTTCCGAAGCTGAAAAGGCTCGACGGTGGGAGGAAATTAAGCTACGTCAGTATAGATTGATGCGTGATGCAGAAATAGCTCAGCAGCAAACATCCGCTCACATGGATCATATGTTGAAGAGTGGCTTCACTATGAGCGACATAAAAGGTCTTAATCGCAACTATGATGATACTGCCGAAGCTGATGAAAATATGCGAGGCCCTTCTAGACCGCCTCGTAAAGGTTCAATAACGCGCAATATTACATTTGAACAAGATGGCCTCGCTTTGCCCGAAGAACTTCAAGGTTCAACACTTGACATTAATGGTTTAGATGGAGAGGCTTTGGATGAAAAAAAGAAACGTGGTCGTAGTCCATTCAAATTCTTCTCGAAAAAATCGCGTGATCAAAGCAAAGAAAAAACGGCTGGACGCGCTCCGGAAGTATCTGTGGAACGTCGCAATACCGTGGCACATGGTCGTAATGTTGTTAACGCTCAAATGGCCGCCCGAGCTCCCACTTTACGTCTAAATAACGTAAGTTGAGCTAAGCTTAAAAGTGCAGCAATTTCACTTGTTGTTGTTATTTCGATTTAGGTTGAAATGCCACAAACGCCAACGCCAACCGGCCCCAAACCTTTAAGCGGTGGTACTCTTGGTCAGCCGCCTATCGAATCATCGGGGAACGAAATGTTTGATGCCGAATGCTTAAAATTAATAAATGAATATTTTTACGGCATAAGAATTTATCCTGGTCAAGATCCTACTCACGTATATGTTGGCTGGGTGACAACCCAATACCATTTACACAGTAAAGAATTTAATAAAAATCGCGTTCGACGTGGCTCTGTAATTATTGAAGACGAATACGAAAATCCCATAGAGCGCATAGACCGCCAAAGTTGTTATGTAGTACGTGCAGATGAACTCTTCAATGAAGTAACTCAAGATGCCTCCGGTAAAGGCGCTTCGCAAGGCATGTTTGTTGGTTGTTTTGTGGACACTGCTACTGGCACGATACGTTTTACATGTGAAGGAAAAGATACTTCACACCGCTGGCTCATGGAGCCCAATACTAAGCTTTTCCCGGCCATTTTTGTGGAAGCTACAAGCAAGGAAATCTTACAAATAGAATTGGGACGCACTGCCACAACACTGCCTCTCTCCGCTGCTGTACTGCCTACAAGCGATAAACATATTAATCCACAATCACCGCCACGTCTAAAAGTTCAATGTCTTCGACCACATCAATGGGCGCGGGTGCCAAATACTGCATTGCAAGTTCATGCCTTAAAACTCTCAGATATTCGTGGATGGTCTATGCTCTGTGAGGATCCCGTGTCTATGCTAGCTTTGCACATTCCCGAAGAGGATCGTTGTATTGACATTTTAGAACTCATAGAAATGGACAAATTGCTTTCCTTCCATGCTCACACGCTCACCTTGTATGCAGCGCTTTGCTATCAATCGAATTACAGAGCAGCTCATGCTTTATGTCAACATGTCGATCAAAAACAATTGCTCTATGCTATACGTTCCGAATATATGAGTGGACCCTTACGACAGGGCTTCTATGATCTGTTAATTGCATTACACTTGGAGTCTCACGCTACCACAATGGAAGTTTGTAAAAATGAATTCATTATTCCTATAGGACCAGAATTGAAGGTCCTTTACGAAGATGAAGAAATGTGCCATTCACTAAGATCTTTAGTTACTGAATCGGTCCGACCGCAAATGCGTATGACCGATATTACGTAAGTATTAAAAGTTCTTGTAAAATTTTAAAATACAATTCTCACTCTTATTACAAGATATGATTGAAAACTTTACCTATTGATCTATATGTTTCCGCCGTTAGAGCGTATTTTACGACAAAAACAAACATAGCGGACCGAAAAAACCTTCTTTTCACAATTTGTTTCACTTTTCTTTTCCTTGCACGCTTTATCAAATCCGTACCCGAAATCCTGCACTTTAACACTGCTGTTTTCTGTATTCATTTGCACATGCGCATTGGCTATCGGCACGTCACTTCCTCGGCCAACAATTTTTTTTAACTCGGTCTGTAAATTGCCGAACATCTAGTATACAAAGTGTTTCTAGTGAGACTGTGCCGGAAATCGATCAACTCTACTCTCCCAAGTTTCCCTTAGAAATTGTTCGCGAATTTGTAATGGAAGCATTGCAAGAAGCTGTCGAAGTTAATCAGGTTCACAACAGAGACCCCATTGGTTGGACGAATGAAAACCTTTTCTTGTAAGTATCCGCAATAACATGCCTATAGTACAATAGTAGTCAATATATTTTAATCAACATATGTTAAAGACCTTTAATCAAGCTTACGGATCGTCTACTTCTCGTCGGCGTTCTTACGGATGAAGACGTTCAAAAACTTTTGCTTATGGTTGATCCCGAAACATGGGATGTTAACTTCGAGAAAGGCAAGCCTCGTGAACTATTTATTTAAAAATATTTGCATTTACATTCTATCCTTAGATGGAAAAGACGAGCACCGCAAGGGTTTACTAACTATGAAGATGGCTGAAGGAGCAAAACTTCAAATGTGTTATCTTCTTCAACATTTATACGACATACAGTTACGACATCGTGTAGAGAGCATCATTGCCTTTTCCCATGACTTTGTAGGAGATCTGCAAGGTGATCAGTTGCGACGTTACATAGAAATCAAGCAATCCGATCTTCCCAGTGCCGTAGCAGCTAAGAAAACTAAAGAGTTCCGTTGTCCACCTCGAGAACAGATGAATCAAATTCTATGTTTTAAGAATCTTGAGCCTGATGATCAAGAAAACTGTACATGCGGTTTAGATTTGCGAGGACGCTTACATGATTTTCATGACGGTCTTATGAAGAAGGTGTCCTTAAATGCTTTGCAAGAGCCTGATGAGCCAGAAAGCAACGGGGTAGAAGAAGTTAAAACTGGACCGATAACGAAAATCTTCAATTTCATTAATACTGTAAAAGAATTGGAAGAAGGGCCCAAGGAAGTTGAGGAACCTGAAAAGAAAACTCCTGAAGAAGTATTCCGCAAAGTCCTAATTAAGACAATTGTAAGTTGGGCTGAGGAATCACAAATTGAAAATCCAAAATTAGTGCGTGAGATGTTTAGTTTACTCGTACGCCAATACGACACGGTAGGGGAGCTAGTGCGAGCTCTTGGTAAGACCTATGTAATTAATAACAAAGCCCGTAATGACGCAGCTGAAATGTGGGTTGGTTTGAGCCAGATTCGTGCTCTGCTGCCGGTACAGATGAGTCAAGATGAAGAAGAACTAATGCGAAAGCGTTTGTGGAAATTGGTTAATAATGCGACATTCTTCCAACATCCCGATTTAATACGAATCCTTAGAATACATGAAAACGTAATGGCCGTGATGATGAATACCCTTGGTAGACGGGCCCAAGCGCAAAGTGATGCCCCAGCCCAAACAGAGGGAATGGAAGGAGCTCCACATAAGGAGAAAGATACTTCTCACGAAATGGTGGTGGCTTGTTGCCGTTTCCTCTGTTATTTCTGTAGGACTGGAAGACAGAATCAAAAGGCTATGTTTGATCACTTCGATTTTCTACTTGACAACGCAAATATACTTTTGGCTAGACCAAGTTTGCGCGGTTCTACTCCTTTAGACGTGGCATACTCAAGTTTAATGGAGAACACAGAATTAGCTCTGGCACTTAGAGAACACTATTTAGAAAAAATTGCAATTTATCTTTCACGTTGCGGTCTTCAAAGTAATTCTGAACTTACTGAAAAGGGGTATCCCGACTTGGGTTGGGATCCGGTAGAAGGCGAACGCTATTTGGACTTTTTGCGTTACTGTGTTTGGGTAAATGGTGAGAGTGTTGAAGAGAATGCAAATCTTGTTATTCGTTTGCTCATACGCCGGCCAGAATGTTTAGGCCCTGCGTTGAGAGGAGAAGGTGAAGGCCTTTTCCGTGCTATAGTTGAAGCTAATCGCATGTCTGAACGCATCTCAGAGCGTTGCAAAATACAAGACGAACCTGAGGGTACCATAACTGGCCTCAACTTCACACATCCATTGCCGGAAGGCGATGAAGATGAAGATTATATTGATACCGGTGCAGCCATACTAAATTTCTACTGCACTCTTGTTGATCTTTTGGGTAGATGTGCCCCCGATGCTTCAGTTATAGAGCAGGGTAAGAACGAATCACTGAGAGCTAGAGCTATTTTGAGATCTCTTGTGCCACTTGAGGATCTGCAAGGTGTCCTCAGCTTAAAATTCACCATTCTGCAAACTGCTCCAGGTGAAGAAAGGCCCAAGTCCGACATGCCTTCCGGTTTGTTACCCAACAACAAACAAAGCATAGTCTTATTTTTGGAGCGCGTTTATGGTATAGAAACTCAAGACCTATTTTATCGCTTGTTAGAAGATGCCTTTCTACCTGATTTAAGAACCGCCACAATTTTAGATAAAAGCGATGGTTCTGAGAGTGATATGGCTCTGGCAATGAATCGCTACATTGGTAACTCAATTCTACCTCTATTAATAAAACATTCAAAATTTTATAATGAAGCAGAAAACTATGCTAGTTTACTAGACGCCACTCTTCACACAGTCTATAGATTATCTAAAAATCGTATGCTCACCAAAGGTCAAAGAGAAGCCGTATCAGACTTTTTGGTAGCCTTAACATCACAAATGCAGCCAGCTATGTTGCTCAAATTATTACGTAAGCTAACAGTTGATGTTTCAAAGCTATCGGAATACACTACAGTGGCCTTAAGAGTATGTATTTTACAAAATACATTGCAAGCGATGTTCTTGTCCTAACATATTAATTTTGTAGCTTCTGACTTTACATTTCGATCGGTGCGCCAAATACTATGGTTCTAGCCAAGGTCAAGGCTCATATGGCGCCGCCTCAGATGAAGAGAAACGGCTTACAATGCTGTTATTTTCGAATATATTTGACTCTCTTAGTAACATGGACTACGATCCGGAATTGTTTGGCAAAGCTCTTCCTTGTCTGATTGCAATCGGATGTGCTTTGCCTCCCGATTACAGTTTATCTAAAAATACGGAAGAAGACTATTATGGACGTCAATCGGGCTCTCCCGATCAGCCACAATACGATCCAAACCCTATCGATACCACAAATGTACATTTAACTAATGATTACAATTCTTTAGTGCAGAAATTCAGCGAACACTATCACGATGCTTGGGCCAGTAGACGTTTGGAAAGCGGGTGGACACATGGAGAAATTCGTTCTGACACTGATCGCAAACATCCGAGACTGAAGCCCTATAATATGCTAAGCGAATATGTAAGACTTCATGCACTGATATTAATATGGAAGATGACATTAACATGACATTTTCATTTAATTTAGGAACGCGAACGTTATAAGGATCCCGTTAGGGAATGTTTGAAAGCCCTCTTGGCTATAGGCTGGACAATTGAGCATTCTGATATTGATGTGCCTCAAAACAATCGTGGTTCAGTCAGACGTCAGTCAAAACCTCAAATTGTATGTATAAAGGACATGAGATAAATTCCCAGTTAATTAATATGTGCATAACACTCTCACTTTGCATGGTCTTTAAATCCCACTGTCCATAAATTTAAATTGTATGAATTTACCTTGACGAACAGCATGATTTTCAGAGCGAAGGTAGTGCATTTAACTACCATCCACACCCTGTGGATATGACGAATCTTACGCTCAGTCGTGAAATGCAAAATATGGCGGAGCGTTTAGCCGAAAATTCTCACGATATTTGGGCTAAAAAGAAAAAGGAAGAATTAGATACTTGTGGTGGTGCGATACATCCTCAGCTAGTGCCTTACGATTTACTAACGGATAAAGAAAAGCGTAAAGATCGCGAGCGTTCACAAGAGTTTCTCAAATACATGCAATACCAGGGTTATAAACTGCATAAGTAAGCACTAAACTAAATTAGTGAATAAAAAATCTGCTGACCAAAGTGTCGTTTACAGACCTTCTAAGGGCGGAGCAGAGGGTGAAGGCGGCGCGGCTATGATTGCGGTGGAGTCACGTTTTTCTTATTCCTTATTGGAAAAATTGATACAATACCTAGATCGGGCCACTATCAACATGAAATTGTTAAAACCCTCTACTACGTTTAGCAGACGCTCATCTTTCAAAACTGCTTCTCGGGATATCAAATTCTTCTCCAAAGTCGTGTTGCCGCTTATGGAAAAGTATTTTTCAACGCATCGCAACTACTTCATTGCCGTAGCTACAGCTACTAATAATGTGGGAGCATCATTAAAAGAGAAGGAAATGGTCGCTTCAATATTTTGTAAATTGGCTTCATTGTTACGTAATCGCTTGACTGCCTTCGGTCCTGATGTGCGCATAACGGTTCGTTGTCTTCAAGTGCTAGTCAAAGGCATTGATGCTAGGACTTTAGTGAAGAATTGCCCTGAATTTATTAGGACGTCAATGTTGACATTCTTTAATCAAACAGCCGATGATTTGGGCACAACAATCTTAAACTTACAGGATGGCAAATACAGTCACTTACGGGGAACACATCTGAAGACTTCTACTTCTCTTGGATACATTAATCAAGTAGTTTTGCCAGTGCTAACAGCTATGTTCGACCATTTGGCGGGTTGTGACTATGGCAGCGATTTGTTGTTGGATGAGATACAAGTTGCTTCATATAAAATTTTAGCAGCCTTATATCACTTAGGAACTGATGGAACTTTAACGCATGAGAGAAAATATTTAAAAACCGAAATTGATAGACATCGTCCTGCTCTGGGTTCCTGTTTGGGAGCCTACAGTTCTTGCTTTCCTGTTGCGTTCTTTGAACCCCATTTGAATAAACACAATCAGTTCTCCTTACTCAATCGAATAGCGGATCATTCTTTAGAAGCGCAAGACATTATGGTCAAAATGGAAAGTTGCATGCCCAATTTAGAGGCGGTTTTGAACGAAGTTGATCAATTTGTAGAATCCGATAAAACCTACGTTGACGCTCCCCACATTATTGATGTTATCTTGCCTTTGCTATGTTCTTATCTGCCATTCTGGTGGGCTCAGGGACCTGATAATGTAAGTCCAACGAGCGGAAATCATGTGACAATGGTCACAGCCGATCATATGAACTCGTTGCTGCGTAATGTCTTGAAAATGATTAAGAAAAACATAGGCAACGACAATGCTCTTTGGATGACCAGAATTGCGGCCTACACGCAACAAATTATCATTAATACTTCGGAAGAGTTGCTTAAAGATCCCTTTTTACCGTTAGCGGAACGCGTTAAGAAACGCACTGAAAACATGTATCACAAAGAAGAAAGCATGCGTGGTTTTATTAAATCCGCCAGCGACGATACCTCGCAGGTAGAAACACAACTACAAGAAGACTGGAATTTACTGGTACGCGATATCTACTCGTTTTATCCTTTATTAATTAAATATGTCGATTTGCAACGCAATCACTGGTTAAAAGACAACATCCCAGAAGCCGAGGAATTATATAATCATGTGGCCGAAATATTTAATATTTGGTCGAAGAGTCAGTACTTCCTGAAGGAAGAGCAGAACTTCATTTCCGCCAACGAAATTGACAATATGGCCTTAATTATGCCAACTGCAGCCCGACGATCGGGTATAACTGAAGGTGCTCCGGTTACGGGCGGCAAAGCAAAAAAGAAGAAAAAGAATCGTGACAAAAAACGCGATAAAGATAAAGAAATTCAAGCGAGTCTTATGGTGGCTTGTTTGAAACGATTACTGCCGGTAGGATTGAACCTCTTTGCTGGACGTGAGCAGGAACTAGTGCAGCATTGCAAGGATCGTTATTTGAAGAAGATGCAAGAATACGATGTCATTGATTTCGCGCGCAATCAACTAACGCTACCCGATAAACTAGATCCGTCGGATGAAATGTCGTGGCAACATTATCTTTATTCAAAGTTGGGCAAAAAGGAGGAACCGCCAACCGAAGAGCAGGCCGTCGAAAAGTCCACCAATCAAAACGAGAAAGGCAAGGACAAGACTGAAGAGACGGTCGATCGTATAGTAGCAATGGCTAAAGTTCTTTACGGTCTACATATGGTACGTAATCAGATCTGCTTCCTTTGGGCGCATATTTTTCCCGTTCTCTTTCTCTTCCTCTACTTAAATCTTACTCTTCATCTCTTCGACTTAGAAATAAGATAATAGTCCTTATATTATCTCATCTTTTTCTTCTACAAATATAATGAACTCAATATTGAGCTTAGTTGACTTCATCCATATCTAACATTATTGTTTTTATTTTTTTACACTTATAAAACCACAACGACACTGTACATCAAAACTACATCTACAGATCGACCATCCCCAACAGCAGAGTAAAAACGTCTACAGGAGCGTTGTTTCCATACAACGGAAGCGTGCGGTTATTGCATGTTTCCGTCAAACATCTTTACATTCTTTACCCAGGTTTTTATACCTCGATAATCGTGCAAATTGTCACTTGAATTTGTCCACTAACAAACGAATTAAAATCTACAACTAACACTCTGACGGTCACTAATAATCCTCCTCTTCAACTATCCCAATTATCTTTGTAATGTTTTGTTATACAGAGCTGTAAAGGAATGCATTTGTGTTAATGTTTGTTAAGTGAGAATGTTGAATCTCCTAAATTTTTTTTGTAGCATTCAATGCAATCGTTTCCGGCTCTTCAGGCACTGTTTCCTTTTTTGATTTGTATCTCACTTCATCAATCACTCCAACTAATCTCAATTTCGATGTAACATTTTGCTGTTGTCGCTAGCATTTGTCCTTTGGCTGATACATAGTTTTTGTCCTTGATCTCTGCAGTCTTCTCGTCACAAGCTTAAATCAAAGAGCCGGGTTTCGAAAATTACAATGGCACGACGCCGAGCGGTCCTTTCCAGTTTACGTTCCATACATCTCTACCGCGTTAGCAGGTGGGAATGTTTTGTATGAAATGAATCTATAGTGCAAAGAATACACTAAAGGATATTCGTGTGTACATGTGTTATGCTTTCGTTAATGAATGCGCATCTGTTTGCTTCTTTATCATTTTGACAAACTAACAAATGCGTATTTATCATATTTTAAAGGTTTTTAATTTGCTTTTCCTTTGTTGCATGCTAAACCTTTGTTAACCTGTCTCTCCAATTTTCTACGCAGACATCGTGCTTGCAATATATTTGCTCGCACTTACTACGAACAATGGCTAGAGGAGGAAAACGTTGGCCAGGAAGTGATGATTGAAGACTTAACGCAGAGTTTTGAAGAGTCTGAGAAATCGAAAAAAGACGAAGAAGAAACGGAAGGCAAACCGGATCCGTTAACACAATTGGTGACGACCTTCTGTCGTGGAGCCATGACCGAGAGAAGTGGAGCTTTACAAGAGGATCTTCTGTACATGTCTTATGCTCAGATAGCTGCCAAATCCTGTGGTGAAGAAGAGGAGGAAGGCGGCGGCGAAGAAGAAGGCGAAGAAGCCGAAGGTGGTGGTGGTGGCAGTGAAGGTGAAAGTAGTAAGATTCACGTAAGTGCTTCTTTTAACTCTTTCTCTTTTTTCCTAAATTCTAACCAATCTTTTTAAAATCTTTATGCTAACGCTCTCTTAGTACACTATCATTAAACTAGTGGTAACTGTCTTCTTTAAACCATTGCAATGCTCACGTTTATTGCCATTAGCCAGATAGTAATTATAAATATCGATTTTTTTTAGGAACAAGAAATGGAAAAGCAAAAGTTGCTTTTCCATCAAGCTCGTCTCTCCAATCGCGGTGTAGCGGAAATGGTTTTACTACATATTTCCGCTTCAAAAGGAATACCTTCGGAAATGGTGATGACCACTTTAAATCTCGGCATTGCTATACTGCGTGGAGGCAATATTGACATTCAGATGGGTATGTTGAATCATTTGAAAGAGAAAAAGGATGTAGGTTTCTTTACTTCGATCGCTGGGTTAATGAACTCGTGCAGTGTCTTGGACTTGGATGCTTTTGAACGTAACACCAAAGCAGAAGGTAATATCACACCACAAATTATCCCAATTTTCGCTTCACAAGCTCCTTCCCTTTCACTTCTCCTTTTCCTGCCTTATTTCCCTCCTACCTTTTGTTTTTACACTGAAACATTTCGTATTAATTTTATTAAAAAAAAACAATACCTTGCACGATTATCCATATATTTCCCGATTGTCGTTTGCTTCGTCCCATGATCATCAAAAATATTGTCATGAAACCCGCCTGATCCATCCTGCACCGCTATTCCCACTCCATATTATAAATATTATGCAAGAAAGAATACATTCCAAGTGCGGGTGCAGGTCTTGGTGTCGGTTCGGAAGGCGCTGCCGGTGAGAAAAATATGCATGATGCCGAATTTACCTGTGCCTTGTTCCGTTTCATACAACTAACATGCGAAGGTCATAACTTGGGTAAGTCGCACAAAAACCGACAACTCATTAAATACCATTTATAGTAATTTTTCTCTGCTCTTAGACTGGCAAAATTATTTGCGTACACAAGCGGGCAACACTACGACGGTTAATGTCGTCATCTGCACCGTTGATTATCTTTTGCGTTTACAGGAATCTATTATGGATTTCTATTGGCATTACTCCAGCAAAGAGATAATTGATCCGGCCGGCAAAGCTAACTTTTTCAAGGCCATTGGTGTAGCCAGTCAAGTGTTCAATACACTAACAGAAGTCATCCAAGGACCTTGTAGTTTAAATCAACAGGCTCTGGCTCATTCCCGTTTATGGGATGCTGTAGGCGGTTTTCTCTTTCTATTCTCCCACATGCAAGAGAAATTATCCAAGCACTCTAGTCAAGTGGATTTGCTGAAGGAGCTTCTAAATTTGCAGAAAGATATGATAACAATGATGTTGTCCATGTTGGAGGGAAATATAGTAAATGGTAAGCTAGGGATTATTTTTTAATTGCTTCTTTCTCCTTACGGCTTCTTTTATTAAATTATAGGTACAATCGGCAAACAAATGGTTGACACTCTTGTTGAATCTGCTGGCAATGTTGAATTAATTTTAAAATATTTCGACATGTTCTTAAAGCTGAAGGATCTTATTGAATCAGCTAGCTTCCAAGAAATTGATATGAAAAACGAAGGTTGGGTTACACCCAAAGATTTTAGGGACAAAATGGAACAATCGAAAAATTACACACCGTGAGTACTTCACTGTTCCGTTCTTTTCGTTTGCTTACGTTCTTGTCAAAAATTCTAGGGAGGAAATGGATTTCCTTTTGGCTTGTTGTGAACGCAATCACGAAGGAAAAATAGATTACGCCGCCTTTGTTGATCGATTCCATGAGCCCTCTACAGAAATCGGTTTTAATTTGGCCGTTTTATTGACCAATTTAAGTGAACATATGCCTAATGAACCACGCTTAGCCCGCTTCTTGGAAACTGCCGGTTCGGTTTTGAATTACTTTGAACCTTTCCTGGGACGTATTGAGATTTTGGGCAGTTCCAAGCGCATCGAACGTGTTTACTTTGAGATCAAGGATTCAAATATTGAGCAATGGGAAAAACCTCAAATTAAGGAATCGAAACACGCCTTCTTCTACTCTATTGTAACGGAAGGTGGCGACAAGGAAAAACTTGAGGCGTTTATTAATTTCTGTGAGGATGCTATTTTTGAAATGACTCATGCTTCTGGCCTAATGGCTACAGACGATGGCGGTGGCAATGTTAAACGAGATCCCTCCTATAGTTCTTACATGAGCGAAGAGGAGGAAGAACGAGCAGCTCGAGACCCGATACGACGAACTATCAACGCCGTCAAAGATGGTTTAAAGTTTGGCCTGTACATGCTAAGTCCGGCGAATATCAAGCACCAAATTGGTGTGATGCAAACAAAATCGGTACCCGAATTGATTATTGGTTTCTTTAAGATTATTTTCTACATATTCTACTACATGGGCTATGCCAATTTCGCTGTTGTTCGTTATATATTTGGAATACTAATGAATTTGATGCGTGGACCTGCTCCGGAAGAAGTGGAAGCGCCGCCTGTTGAAGAGGAAACATTTGGAAAGGCCTTACCCCCGCTACCCACTGAAGAACCGCCAGGCACAGTGCAGGCTTTTGGACTGGACATAAATAAAGAAGAAAATGGTCAATACAAGGTTACAGTGCACGAATCATCGGCTAGTGGTACTGCCAGCTCGGGTGAAGAGACGGCAGAATCTAGTCCTGAGGATGCAGCAGCTTCAGCAGAAGGCCAAGCTGTCGAAGGTGAGGCTCACCATGCAGAACCTGTGTCAATTGTGGACTTGCTGGGAGGAGAAGCAGCCAAGAAAGCCGCGCAAGAACGTCAAGAAGCGCAGAAAGCCCAAGAAGCCGCAATGGCCTCTATTGAAGCCGAAGCTAAAAAAGCTTCTACGGAAACCCAAGAAACTCCAGCTGTTCATCAAATAGATTTTTCGCAGTATGGTCGTCGAGCAGTAAGCTTTTTGGCACGTAATTTTTACAATCTAAAATTGGTGGCTCTTGTGTTGGCTTTCAGTATCAACTTTATGCTGTTGTTCTATAAAGTAACATCGTTTGCGGAAGATGAAGAAGCTTCTGGGGAAGATGAATTGATATTAGGTTCAGGTTCTGGTGCTGGTTTGGCAGGTTCGGGTTTAGGTTCAGGTGAAGGTTCAGGTGAAGGAGGGGAGGACGAAGAAGATATTCCGGAATTAGTGCATGTAAACGAAGACTATTTCTTTATGGAACATGTGATACGTGTAGCAGCCATTTTACATAGTCTGATTTCATTATGCATGCTAATCGCCTACTATCATCTAAAGGTGCCGTTAGCCATATTCAAACGGGAAAAAGAAATCGCTCGTCGCCTTGAATTTGATGGCCTTTTTATTGCCGAACAACCCGAAGATGGCGACGTGAAATCTCACTGGGACAAATTGGTTATATCAGCTAAATCGTTCCCGGATAGCTATTGGGATAAATTCGTCAAGAAAAAAGTCCGCCAAAAATACAGTGAAACGTACGATTTTGATTCAATTTCAAATTTATTAGGCATGGAAAAGAGTGCTTTTGTGGCTCAGGAGGCCGAAAGTGGCGGTTTAATTAAATATTTTATGAACATTGATTGGCGATATCAGATCTGGAAGGCGGGAGTTACGTTCACAGACAACGCTTTTCTATACTCACTGTGGTATTTTTCCTTCTCAGTAATGGGAAACTTCAATAACTTTTTCTTTGCTGCTCATTTACTAGATGTGGCCGTAAGCTACAAAACGTTGCGTACCATTTTGCAATCGGTAACACATAACGGTAAACAATTGGTATTAACGGTCATGCTGCTTACTATTGTCGTATACATATACACCGTGATTGCCTTTAATTATTTCCGCAAGTTCTATATTCAAGAGGAGGATGACGAAGTGGATAAGAAGTGCCATGACATGTTCACCTGTTTTGTATTCCACTTATATAAAGGCGTAAGAGCTGGCGGTGGTATTGGTGATGAAATTGGTGATCCAGATGGAGACGATTACGAAGTGTATCGTATTATATTCGATATAACGTTCTTCTTCTTTGTTATTGTTATATTGCTGGCTATTATCCAAGGTTTGATTATTGACGCTTTTGGTGAACTACGTGATCAATTGCAATCGGTTCAGGATAATATGGAATCAAACTGCTTTATTTGCGGCATGAGTAAAGACTTCTTCGATATAGTACCACATGGCTTTGATACGCATGTTCAAAAGGAGCACAATCTCGCCAACTATATGTTCTTCCTAATGCATTTGATTAATAAACCAGATACGGAATACACTGGTCAAGAGACTTACGTATGGAACATGTATCAACAGCGCAGTTGGGACTTCTTTCCAGTCGGTGATTGCTTCCGCAAACAATATGAAGATGAATTATCAGGTGGCGGCGGTGGCGGCGGAGGCGGTTAAGCGACTTTGTAGTGGACCATTAGAATAACTGAGTATCGATCCATACTCTTAAAACGAATTTCGATATCAGGTTTTTAAATAGCCGTTTAATTGCGAATTATACTTTTAAAATTTATTTAAAACTCTAACTCTTACTTTTATTGGATACTTATGTATAACCATACCAATACTAACCGCCCTCCTTATAAACATATACATGAGTTTGTAATTTGTTTTCGACTGTACTATATTATATATGTATTAATAAACTTATTGATATCCTTATACTTACTTGTCTAGAATAAAATGAATTTGTATAGCACGGACATATAAGCCAAACTTTTCATTGGCTTAGTCCGCTTAATCTCAAAGTCCAAAAAAAGAAAAATTAGTCTTTCCCTTTAACATTAATCTTATAATTATACTACTGCTTATTATTAATACTATCGTCATTACCACCGATATCGACCCAAGCCAATGTTTGACTACCATCGCTATCGAGATCTGCAAATTTTAAATATTTTTCACTAATCGCTTCATTGCCATCGATTTGAACCAAGGTATCATCACAATTTTCTAACAAACCGGAGCCATCTTCTACCACTGCAGACGGCTCAGTGACTATTTCCCTGACCAATGATGGCAGATTGGTAAATTGTGGTTGATTAACAATGATGGTGTCACTCACATGTTTGGTTTGCTTCATGTGAGCCAGCAGTAAAGGTTTACGCATAAAACCAGCTCCACATTCCATACACTCATAAGGTTTTTTATCGCTATGAACGAAACGATGAGCATTGCGATTATCGCGACTATTAAATTGTTTGCCACAAACTTCGCAAGCAAAAGGTTTCGCACCACTGTGTATGAGCATATGTTTCTTATAATGTTCGGGATAAACGAAACCAGCACCACATATACTGCATTTGTGTGGTCTCTCGCCAGTGTGTATTGCCAAGACATGATAATATAAAAGACGCCTACGCTTAAACGAGCGCTCACACTGATTGCACTTGTGTTGTTTCTCATTAAAATGGGTATTTTTTTTATGCGTATTTAAGTTGGATCGTTGAGCAAAAGCCATTGGGCATAAATCGCATTGAAATGGTCGCTCGCCGGTATGCGTACGTTCATGATCCTTAATTTCGGGTCTCCTAGCGAATGCTTTACCACAAATTCGGCATAAAAACGGTTTTTGGCCCGAATGCACTATTAGGTGAACATTGAGACTGTGCTGAGTAATAAATGACTTCGAACACACTTCACATTTGAAAGCTTTAAAAGGCACGTGTAGTTTTTTATGTTGATTGAGATTTTGCTGATTTAAGAAAGCTTTTCCGCATTGATCACATTGATAAGGTCTATTGCGTTCGGTGTGAATTTTCATATGTGACTGCAAAGTATACTTGGAAGCAAAATCTTTCGAACATTCGCTACATTTGTAAGGTCTTAATCCAGTGTGAGTATTCATATGTTCATCCAGCATACCCTTGGTATTATATTTTTTGCAACATACTTTACATTCATGGCTTTTTGCGCCACTTCCATAATGTGTGTGTGTACGCTTGTGTAATCGCAACAGCAGATGGCTAGTAAATGATCGCGAACATATCCCGCAATAATATTGTTTCGGCTTAGAGTTGGTAGCGGAATGCTTAATATCCGTATGGTCTTTAAGCTCTTGTCGGCCAGCATAGCCTTGATTGCACACTTCACACATATAGTGTAAGATTTCATGAAAATTTAACAAGTGTTCACCAAGCACGTCGGCGGCGAAACTTGGAGACGGGTCACACAATAAACAAACAAAAGCTTTGCCCTGTGCCTTGCACACTGGCGTTGGTTCGGAATATACTGTAACTGATGTCTTCTCTAATGCATTGTCGTTGCCATCACCGTCAATATCCAATTCGTTGGCATTACTAGGATTTATAAATACAAAATTGCTATCTGAAAATTAAAGATATATTCGTTTCATTTTGTAATGAAATACTGAAATTTTAATAGTGAAGGGAGTACAGTGTACCTTCAGTACTGCTATAACTTTGCAAATCTTGATTTTGGTCATCACCAGTCGTCGATTTCATATCATTAGCTTGTATTACCTTGTCGTATAACTCATATATTATAATATCTGGAAAGGGTAGTAGATACAATTTTCAAAATCATATGAAGCGAAATGCTTAAGTTAATATGGATACCTTTGTCATCTATTGGCTCATCTTGAACATCGACCGAAGTGCCGGACACTGCCAGATTAACAAGACTATCCGATAAATCCAACCCTCCGCTAGGAAAAGAATTCTCGCCGACTTGTTCATTAAATGCAGTAAAATCGAAATTATGACTACCAATGTCGGGATCATTTTCTGGTACCTCCTCTACTAAATCAGTTTCTAAAGCTGCCCCATTTTCCGCTATAAATTCTAAATTATCTTGATCTTGGCTATCCATTTCAATTTTCATTACTTTGTTGATATCGTCGTGCATCACTAAGTTATTTATAGTGGCATTCTCTTTGTAATAAGTCAAGATTCGCTCACGTACATGTTTAAAACGTGTTAGCAAACTATTATATTCCATAACGTCAGCATTGCAGGAATCGCACAAAAACTGAAATGTTAAATTAATTATTTTGAGTATTATTTTAAATTTTGATCAATCTTTATATGTGAATACCGGTGAGTGCCCATCTTGTTCGTCAAGTTGTTGTTCCAATATTTCACCCAATAATTCGGCTAATGTACTATCAGGTTGGCCGTCTTCGCGCAGGCGTTGTTCGAACATTAACCAAGGCTCTTCGCCTTCAACAAACTGATGGTCACACAAATAACACCGCGCCGCGTCCATAGCCGCCACTCCGGTCGTATTCTCTTAGCGCCTTTCTATTTACTACGAATGGTAATTTAAACATTTTCTATGTTTAATTAATCGTAATGGTAAAATACTCAACTTAAGAAGACAAAAGAAATAAACATATAAAAAACTGTGACCGACCGACCACATGTCTTGCCAACATTGCAATTCTAAAGATTCAAAATCATGCCTACCAACGCAACTGTTATTTAAAACAAATATTTAATTCTCTTTATACCTTGAACAGTTTATTAAGTACTTACTAAATATATATCGATAATTTTTTTCATTTACAAAAAATTTCACTAAAATGCTTCTTTAAATTTCGTTATGCGTTTGTCTCCCAAAATGCAATGTAATGGCGTTCGTGCATGTCACGCAAACCAGCTGCTACCTCGAATAAGCAAACAGGTTTCCTTATAACAATGCATTTTCACGAAACATCTTTCTTTGATAACGTACTGCACAATATTGTACAACAAGTGAAGTATTTCAGTCAATTATGCATATGACCTTTACAAAAAAGTACTGGGTGATTTTTATCTCACTCTTAGTAAACGTAAGATTATAACTAAATTGTTAATTACGGATACACATAGCGTAATGGTAAATAGTGCGAAAGGTTAAGATATCTTTGTTGGTCTGTTCGAAATTGAAAATGCGACCGCAACATTGCGACTTTTATTTAGAAGAACAAGCTTCCTCTCAAGTTTACTCTTGAAAACCAGTCCATAGTTTTCCTCATAATTACTAAAAATTCTTATATGAACAAAGAGAAATATGCGAACATAAGTTTTAGTTTTCCTACTTACTAACGAAATCACGATGTGAAATATATAGGCTATACAAGAAGTAAGATGCTATATGGCAATCGGCAAGTAGACAAGAGCTGAGCAATACTATTAAGTCGTGTTCGCTTGTTCAAATATCAAGTGGGTCGACCATACTTTGCCATAGGTAGGTATAGTGAGTGCTCAGCCTGTGAAGGCATAACATTTATTGATTGCACGCATACCGACTAGGCTGCAAGCACTACCTATGTATTTCCACATTTGCAATTATAATATGTTTTTCTTTCTTATATCAAATTACATTTACTCCAATTTCCTTTTCAGGCTATTCAAATTGTTGTAATTTTTAATATGGATTTAATTCTGTGAATTCTATCATATATATATACAGTTAGACTTATTAAACTATAATAAAAGCAAATGAAATCATTAAAGTCGAACAAAACCGTCCATTCGCTATTGTACACCACTTTCCACATAAATATATACTTTTTTGGAAGCCTTTACGTTGGAGTGGTTACAAAACATTGACCGACGTACTCTAAGTTTAACAAGTTTGCCAAAATTAAGAAAATTGTTATGTGCCATAAGCAGCTGTGAGATTTAAAAATTATTTTCCACATGCCATAAAGACGACTTGATATGTTTACTGCTCTATTGTATTCGCAGTAAACTTTGAAACTTATGCATTTATTTAAGTTTAAAAAATTCTTACTTCTCTCATTTTATCCTTTTTGTATTTTGTTTTAATCATTAATGAAAATGGATAGTCATCGCATAACCAAACAGAAGCAACTTACACCAAAAAACTAAGAACCGTTTTACTTAATTTAAATAATATAATATTTCGTAGCATGATATGTGAGGTGCACTTGTACTTTTTACGTTATGTGAACTCAAATAAACAGAATACTGTTAAATTTAAAACGGTACGTGTACGCCTCGATTCGCATTATTTCGATAAATCGTATTTTAATTTTCAAGTGGCATTCAAAGTTGTTTTCATAATTTTTCGTATTTTCATTGAACTTCACTTTAAAACCAGCAAAAATACCAAATGAGATAAACGAAGCCATGTGCATCTAAATTAAGATGTCGGACATTACAAAATTCATATTAATGACATCACCACAGTAATGGTAGTAGTAAGCTAATACGTCGTTAGAATTTACTAGATACCCTTTGTTTTTTTTTTTTTCTAATAAATCAAGCAAAATTGTACAAAATTTCTTATTTAAAGACTTTCAATAGTTGGGAAAATGGAATTTGGGATTTCTCCAATTTTATCGCATTATATACAACACCAAATATTAAGGACACTCTTAATAAATGCGATCGTTGTTTTTAACGAATTGCCAATGTGTTGATGAAAATTTAAACAAGCTTCATATGTTTTCAATAAAACAAGATTTGCATACATAAATAGTAAATTAAAAATAAAAAAAAGCCAATTTATGATAATACATACACGGAAAGAACACCAAATAGTGTCATCTTGCTCTGTTAATAATGCAAACGAAGAGTTAAGTATAAAAATCAATTAAGAAAAGTGTTCTGTTCGCATAGCTAAATATTTTTGTACTTTAGTATGCAAACATTATACGAAATTTTCATTTTACCAACACTGTCAGAAGAAATAGAGTTGCAGAGTCTTCATATAAAATTTCTTTAAATCAATATTTCACAAAATGTTGACATATGCTTCATACATCAGTAGTTTCGCTTATACAATTATGTTGTAACAATGAAAATTAATTGTATTTGGGATATAAAATTAGAATGATTGATTAGCATTCGATTATTATTCGCCGTTTTGTGTGCTTATGTGTGATAAACTTTAAGCTCTGGTAACACTAAGAAAAATGGCTAATTCGGGTGTATTGCCGTTTGTTCGTGGTGTCGATTTTACTAAAAATGATTTTAGTGTAAGTAAATTTCTTGCAAAAATTTACAAAATTCGAACATTTCAAGCGGTTTGTTCAAGGAAAAACAAAAAGTTGGTGAAAAGAATGCAAATTTGAATGAAAATAAAACGAAAGAAAATTCAGCTGAACTTTTTTCCAATGAATGTGCGAATGAATGAATTGTCAAAAATACTCTTGTCATCGTTAGTGGTTTATACCGAATACATTTACATACAATACCATTGGCTGGGGGAGGGCGCGAAACAGCCTGGGTTTGTTTACAAACAAATGCGGCCTTTCACGTTATTTGATTTTAGTTTACGTATTAAAAATGACCACAACCTATTATCTGGGCATAGAAGCCACAAATCTTATTGGCTTAGTCAAAAAAAAAAAAAAAGCTTACGATTTTATTTAATTGATTTTTTCTTCCAGAATAATAAATTTCCCAGTGCCGTACGTTTGATGACACGCGTACAATGGCTGAATTTGGATAAGACTCAATTAAAGGAAATACCCGAAGAAATGGGTAACCTTTTGAAGCTGGAACA
The DNA here is from genome assembly GCA_001077435.1 of Glossina morsitans morsitans. Lineage (NCBI taxonomy): Eukaryota > Metazoa > Arthropoda > Insecta > Diptera > Glossinidae > Glossina > Glossina morsitans. The sequence continues at coordinate 35,635 of CCAG010006899.1, read as the reverse complement.
ACTCTCATTGAAAGACAATGAGCTGGAAAAATTGTTTGGCGAGTTAACGGAATTAACCAGTTTGCGTTCGCTTAATTTGCGTAGAAATAATATTAAAAGTAGTGGTGTCCCGCCAGAACTTTTTCATTTGGATGAGTTGACTACTCTGGATTTATCGCATAACAAATTGAAAGAGGTACCGGAAGGCTTAGAAAGAGCTAAAAGTTTGCTAGTTTTGAATTTAAGTCACAATCAAATAGAGAGCATAGCTACTGCCTTATTCATTCATTTAACTGATCTATTGTTTTTGGATTTGTCGCACAACAAATTGGAAACTTTGCCGCCACAAACTCGACGCTTAGCAAATTTACAAACCTTAATATTGGCGGATAATCCTTTGGAATTGTTTCAATTGCGTCAATTGCCATCTTTACAAAATCTAGAAGTCTTGAATATGCGCAATACTCAACGTACTCTACATAATTTTCCGACTACCTTAGATTGCTTATCCAACTTGTCTGAATTGGATTTATCGCAGAATAGTTTACCAAAAGTACCAGACTGCGTCTACAATTTGCGCAATTTAAAGCGCTTAAATCTTAGTGATAACACTATCACTGAATTAAGTTCTAGTGTTGAGTTTTGGCAACATTTGGAAGTTTTAAACCTTTCGCGTAATGAACTAGCTGTTTTGCCTGCCGCTATCTGCAAGTTATTACAATTGAGGATATTGTATTTAAATGATAACTGCTTAGATTTTGATGGCATACCGTCGGGTATTGGGAAACTAGGTGCTTTAGAGGTTTTCTCAGCCTCCAACAATAAGTTGGAAATGATACCGGAAAGCTTATGCCGGTGTGGATCATTGAAAAAATTAAATCTGAGTTCAAATCGTTTGATTACACTGCCGGATGCAATACATTTATTAGATAGCTTGGATCAATTGGATTTACGGAATAATCCCGATTTGATGATGCCGCCGAAACCTATTGAGGCTTCTAAAGGTGCGGGTGTTGAATTCTACAATATAGATTTTTCTTTACAAACGCAATTAAGACTGGCTGGAGCTGCTGTCCCTCCAAGTGTCAATACTAGTTCTACTCAGAAGGATTCTACAGCACGTAAGATTCGCTTGCGTCGAGGACCACGCAATGATTCCGCACAGGACTCGGCTAAAATATTGAAAGGCATGAAGGATGTTGCGAAAGATAAGGACGAGGCCGAAGCGAATCGTGCGTGGGCAGCAGAGCTCAATGATGGTCGTCCGGAATCATTAAAACCGAAGCGTTGGGATGAGTCTTTGGAAAAACCACAATTAGATTATTCGAAATTCTTTGAAAAGGAAGATGGCCAACTTTCCGGTTTAACTATTTGGGAAATTGAAAACTTTCTGCCTAATAAAATTGAAGAAGTGGCTCACGGTAAATTTTATGAGGGTGACTGTTATATTGTGCTTAAAACTACCTTTGATGATGTGGGTCAACTGCACTGGGAAATCTATTTTTGGATTGGTAACGAAGCCACTTTGGATAAGCGTGCGTGCGCTGCCATACACGCCGTAAATTTGCGGAACTTCTTGGGAGCTCGTTGTAGAACGATCAGAGAAGAACAGAGTAAGTTACAGTGTTAAATGACAGCTGAAAGAGTGACACTCCTCTACTTTCTGTACGTACTAGCAAAGGGGGAAACACATACCTTGCTTCAATGGACCTTTCAAGTGTGTAGATTTTTGGTCATCGTCATTTGATTTATATCCGTCTGTCCGTCACCGATAACTGAAGAGCTGCTGGTCAAAATACACAGTTCGAAAATAAGGGCAGTAATCCGCAATGAGCAAAAAAACTGAAAATTACAAATCTTAACCTTTATTAAACTCATATTTGGTCGATCAACCAACTGATAGGTCCATTATTAACAAAAGATAGTTTTCAAATTTAATATTTTTTATATATTCTTTGTTCACTTTTCAGATGACGAGTCCGAGGAATTTTTGGCTCTCTTCGATACGGAAATTACTTATATTGAAGGCGGTCGTACTGCCACCGGTTTTTATACGGTAGAAGATATGCTATACACTATACGTTTATATCGCGTTCATGCTGCTGGCGCCTCCGTACACATGGAGCCTGTCGCAGCTTGCCACGATTCTTTAGATCCCCGCTTCTCATTTATGCTGGATTGTAGCATCAAATTATTTATATGGATTGGAAGCCGTTCAAAGAATACCTTGAACTCTAAGACACGCTTAATGGCAGAAAAAATTAATAAAACTGAACGCAAAAATAAATGTGAGATCATCATGGAAATGCAAGGTACGTTGGTAAATATATCAGTTGACAGTTTTTGCAATACTATTCCTTATAGGTGATGAAAGTTTAGAGTTTTGGGAAAATTTAGGTGTTGATCCTGATGAGGCTTCTAAATTGTATATTAAGGAACATGTTCAAGATAAGTTTGTACCAACTACACCAAGGCTTTATCAGGTTCAGCTCGGTTTGGGTTATCTGGAACTGCCTCAAGTCGAAATTCCTGAACAAAAATTGATTAACACGTTGCTAGTCAGCAAGAATGTTTACATTTTGGATTGTCACACCGACTTGTTCGTATGGTTTGGTCAAAAATCGACCCGTTTAGTTCGTGCTGCAGCCATTAAACTTTCACGTGAGCTGTTTACCATGATTGAGCGACCTCCGTACGCTATGGTTACCCGCTTACAAGAGGGCACTGAAACGCAGATCTTCAAATGCAAATTTATCGGTTGGGATGAAGTGATGGCCGTAGACTTTACACGCACTGCTACATCCGTAGCAAAGACTGGAGCTGATTTAACTAAGTGGGCTAGACAGCAAGAAACGCGGGCGGATTTGGCTGCCTTGTTTATGCCTCGTCAACAATCCATGCCTCTAAGTGAAGCAGAGCAATTAGAGGAAGACTGGAATTACGATTTGGAGGCTATGGAAGCTTTCGTTTTGGAAGGCAAGAAATTTGTCCGTTTACCCGAAGAAGAATTAGGACATTTTTATACCGGCGAATGTTATGTGTTTTTATGTCGCTACTGCATTCCTTTGGACGATGACGAAGATGCCGCTGTTGAAGTAAATGATCATAAGCCACCACCCGAAGATGAAATTGAATGTGTAGTTTATTTTTGGCAAGGACGCAACGCTGGTAACATGGGTTGGCTGACATTTACGTTTACTTTGCAAAAGAAATTCAAAGCTATGTTCGGCGAAGAATTAGAAGTGGTACGCATACCGCAACAACAGGAAAACCTAAAATTTTTAGCTCATTTTAAACGTAAATTTATTATACACACTGGTAAACGCAAAGATCGATCTAAAACCGCAGACGGCAAAGCGGCTGTTGAATTCTTTCATTTGCGTTCAAACGGTGGTGCTTTATGCACACGCTTGATTCAAATTCAATCGGATGCGTCATTCTTGAATTCGGCTTTTTGGTAAAATATGAAACGATTTCTAAGAAAATTTGCACACGACTTAATATTTTTCAAAATGTTTCAGTTACATACTCTACGTACCCTTCGAGACTGAAGATGAATCGCAATCGGGTATTGTATACGTATGGTTAGGTTCAAAAGCGTGCCAGGAGGAAGCCAAATTAATTCAAGAAATTGCGGAGGAAATGTTTAATAGTCCTTGGGTTAGCTTGCAGATACTTAATGAAGGTGAAGAGCCTGAGAATTTTTTCTGGGTTGCTTTAGGTGGCCGAAAACCTTACGATACCGATGCCGATTATATGAATTATACGCGTTTGTTTAGATGCTCTAACGAGAAAGGATACTTTACTGTAGCTGAGAAATGTACAGACTTCTGTCAAGATGATTTGGCAGACGATGATATTATGATACTTGATAATGGTGAACAAGTATTCCTGTGGCTGGGTTCGCGATGCAGTGAAGTTGAAATAAAATTGGCTTACAAGTCAGCACAAGTAAGTGTTTAATGGACTTGAAGAAATAAAATAAATTATTTGCATCATTTGCTATTTCTAGGTCTATATCCAACATATGCGTATTAAGCAGCCGGAAAGACCACGCAAGTTATTTTTAACGCTCAAAAATAAAGAATCTAAACGCTTTACAAAATGTTTTCATGGCTGGAGTGCTCATAAAACACCTCCAGAGTGAATTGTTTCACACATAACGGCGACATTTTTAATAACCATGACTTTAATAAATTAAGAAAAATAATCTAACGATTTCGAAACTGTCTCGTTTAAAGTGAATCGCGCTTTTTGATAGACGAAGTATTTAACATGAACTGTGCTTCATTTTAATTAATGTAACAGTTTTTAATTTATTTATTTATTGTTATTATTATTATATTTCAATAATAATAGCAACGACCTTTTACATTACAATGAAATCATAAAAATATAACTTTATATGTGTGCCGCCTCGAACACACGCATAATAGAAAAGCAATCTATTTTGTTTCTTTGTGTCATGTTGCCGGAAGCCAACTCCACCGAATTCGAGCTCACAGCAGTAAGTTATTGAAATATATTTTTCAAGGTTAAATTCTTAGAAAGAAGAAGAAAGATACTTGTAAAATGTCTAGAGACAAAGCGTTCCGTTCAAATTCGAAAGAAAAACACTTGTAAAATGTATAGAGACAAGGCGTTCCGTTTAAATTAAAAAAAAAAACACTTGTAAAATGAATAGGAACAAAGCGTTCCGTTCGAATTCGAAAGAAAAAAATACTTGTAGAATGTATGATATAACATCTTTGGGTAAGGAACAGTTTTCGGGATAAAATTTAAGTGCGTTTGGATACACTCCATGCTGTTATTTTTGAAAATATGGGCTAAACATATGCAAATCGTGAAATACGGTAATATCTCAGCGGACCCCAAAGAAGTGTTATTCTCCAAATCGTTGCGAATTCTTCGTGACTGTTCTTCGGAATTGGAACAAGAAAACCTTCATGGAATACGTACGTGATGCAAAATATCAACCATCTTGGGAATACAGGAGTATAAAACTCTGCATAAAATTATAGATTGGGGATCGAGAACTAAAATCCGCTATGGCCAAGGAAAATTAACATTTGGAGTTCCTTGTGCAGTCAAAATAGAATTCAAAATTGACGCGATCCCAACCTAGTCATCTCTAAAAGGCTTAAGAAAAATTTCAAAAGTGCGAGTGACATGATCCTCCCAGGCTCTATGCCCCTTAATTGATGTCATAAAGAAGATATCAATCTGCAAACCTATTCCCCAGCAACCCCAGTGTAATTAACCGAATCGCTTTTGTTATTTCTGGATTCCATATAAGTTGTCTTTCTATTATCCTAGTAAAAATTGAGTACAGATAAAAATGTTCCATGTTTGACATGTCTTTAGCAAATTGAAACACTGTTTGTCGTCAAACTGAGAATAAATAAGAAGGGTTCACCCATAAGCCCTTAGTTATTAGAATCTTGAAGTCGAACGAAATGAATTTTCATTTATAATATGACGTCTTTTTTGCGATATGAAGTTCGAACGACCCTTGCTTAAAACCCTTAGTCAGCGCCACGGCTCATTTCTACGACTTTGCGACAGCTATTTGCTGGATAGATTATCTACTAAAAATTAGATAGCGAATAGAAAGAATTTTCCACAAAAGTCTTTCGTTATTTATTCGCGTAGTCATCACAAGTTTTATTGAAATTTAAAATGAACAATTACTTGTAGAATATGTATGTATACGTAATGATTAATAATACTTAAGACTTAAGTAACAACGGTAACAATAAAAAAGCGTACATATTTTCATATTAATTTTATATTTTTCAGAATAAAATCACAGATTTTTTTTAGATTAATAAATAATCAATTCGGTAAGAGTTAATGGTTTATAATTTGGACATTTTGAAAAATTGTCAACGTCATGCATGTATACATACATATGTATATATAAAGATATATATAACATGGATCTTTGTTTCCTTGTGGATGTGTGCGTGTATGTGTATAGGATAAATATCAACAACAATTATTTCTAATAACTAAACAAATCTTTTGACTTGTTCACATCGATGATGATTCGTAAAGACGAAGAATAACATGAAGTAACAATTTTTTAACTAAAACTACGATATTATTTCATTTTTTTTTTTTTTGTTTTTGGCCAATTAGCGAAAATTATACAATTGAAAATAGTAGAGAATAAAAACAACAAAAATTGCGGCAAAATATCAGTAATCAAGGCGTCTTTTTAAACGGAACAGCTCAGGATTTTCCATGCTATTGGCGTTGTCCATATTTAAATTGCGTAAAGTGGATAGCTCGGTCAAACGATCCTCGATATCGGCGTAAATACGTCGACATCGGTGTACAGAAAGTGTCTGAGATAAAACAAATTAAATTTTTTCAATTATTTATCTTATCTTCTAATACAAATTTTTATGCCACTCACATTTAAAGATTTACAATTAACCAATATTGCATCAAGACTGTGATCTGTTAGCTGAGAACATCCGCTTATGTGTAAAGCACGTAGACGACTCAACTTGGCAGTGATTAGTTGAATGGTTTTATCATTAATATTATAGCACTCTGATAAGTCTAACTCTTCTATCGCTGGACAATTCACAACTAACGATTCCATTCCGATTGATGTAATCTGTTGGCAGCTAGATAAGAACAAACGTTTCAGTTCATTGAATTTAAGTCCATACTTGAGAGTCACATCTGTAATTTTATTGCATCCTTTCATGTTAAGCGAACATAATCCTTTAAGTTGTTGTATGCAAAAACCGTCAACATTGTTAACTGAATTCAGTTCGTAAGCTGCAAACAAAGCACGTTTGCGATTTGCATCACGTACTATTTCTTCTTCAGCTTTGCTGCGTAGTGAAATTTTCATCGACTGTAAGGATGTGTTTACGGTGTCACGTTCGTGCAATGAATTCGTTATTAATGGATTAAAATTATCGAGAGATCTTGTATGAGAAGCTTTTAAGTCTAGCTTTGCAAGATTGATTCCAGTTAATGCTGCATCACTAACCCAAAAGCAATTTTCTAGCGAAAGTTCGCGCAGCCAGATGAGATGTTGCACAATACACTGGACGGAAGCATCGGTAACGCCATTCACACAATGTCCCACATTCAAAACACGTAGCTCTGGGCAATTAAAAGCTATGCATTTTATACCTTCTTCGCATATTTTAAGATGAGACATTTGTAAACAGCGTAAATGGCTATTTAGAGCCCGTGCTATGCCCTGTTTAAGGCCTTCTGTGGTTATTCCATCACAACGAGATATATTCAAATATTTTAAACATTTTAAATTCCCCAAAAGTGTGGCTCCTTCGTTGTTAAGCGCTGTGCATCCAGCGATATTTAAACTCGTCAGTTTTGGTATATTCTCCACTACTGCCGCTAAGCAGTCATTATTCATGCATAATGTGTCGGCCAAGTCCAAAACTACCAAAGATGGTTGTGTTTGAATAAATGCCATCATACTTGCGGTATTTAATTGACGGCATGAGGTTAACTTTAAACTATGCAATTCTACTCCTTCAACATTTTCGTGAGATCCTAAAGATTCTAAAGCCGGCCCACTAATCATAGTGTGACTCAGGTCTAATTCTCTAAAATGCTTTCGATGATTTAATATAATTTTTGTGATAAATTTAAAGGTTAATATCGACTCGTTGGCATGGGTATTTTCGTTGGGATAAAATCGTCGCTGTATAGCATTATGATAAGCTATATGGCATCCGGACATATTTAATGATTCTAAAGATTTGATCAACGACGTAAGGCGTAAAAATATGGCATCCGATAAATATTGATTTTGTTGCAATGACAAACGCCGTATTGATGCAATCGAATTTCCCAAATCATCGACACCATCCAAAAAAGCACCGGACATAAATAGCGATGAACAACGTGTAATAGTTAAAGATTCTAAATGTGTTAATAGCCGCATAAAGGCGTAAAATTGTTTATCACCGATTTCGACATTATCAAACGTTATCTCAACTGCTGATTGGCCAATCAAAGCCGTTAACTCTTGAATTTGGCCAAATGTTACTTCGTCCAAATAGTAGTTGCGATATAGTCTCTGACATTTAAGCAAATATTTCGCTGGTGGTAAGCGATCTGAAAGGCACACCTTGGCAAAATGCACTTGATTTCTGCGCTTAAATTCTCCGATAAACAAGGCATCGCGCCAATTACTGCAAGTAGCTCCAGCAGCTTGACGATCTGAATGGTGAAGATAACCGAATATATGCTCTATGATCTAACAAAGTTGATGTATTAAAACATTTACATATGTGATAAATATTTTTGTTTAAAACTTTCATCTTCTACCTCTACAGGTAAGTTCCCATAATCTGGTGACCAATAATTTATGACGACTTGTTCCTCTTTTGCTGTTGATTCCATAACTTTTTGCCCTTAGAAATAATGAACCACTTACACTGCCAATCCAATGTTATGAATCACTGTTACTTTGCAATACACTTTTACAACATAGATGTTATTATATATATTTTATTGCAACATTTAATTAGTTTGCATTTTAACTTCTCCCAACCAGTCTATGAATTTTTAATTTCAATGCAACTTTTAGACATACGCAAGGAGAGCAACAACGCAATGTTCTCCCAACAGAACAGAAAAAAACAAAGCGGAATTGAAATAGTTTTAAAAGAAGTTCTATATCAATTTTAATTTTGCGAAGGAAACGGCAACTCTTTAGATATTTATACTCACATATCTGGATAATAACCTCTTTTTCTCTTACATTGGATCCTTTTTTCTAGTGAAAAATACAAATAATCGTTATTTACATTTGAAAAGATTCCTTTTCCACTTTGTTCCTTTGCACGATGAATTTTTTATTGAGATTCGTTGCCAGCAGCGTAGGGCAGTAAATCGATGATGTTTTTTGTTTTCATTGATTACACACTTTCGTAAACAAGTTGGTAAAAGCTAGTACAACAATGATAAATCAGGGATGGTATTTTATTGAAAGTTTTCGATATAGAAATCAAACATAGAATTGGTTATTCAATATATGTTCAAAGAATATAAAAACATGATTTTTTTTATAACTTTGTATCGTGCATTGAATAAATCTCATGGCTTTTGGTTTATTAGAGTCATAATCGAAATCATTGATTTTCAAAACGCTACCAAAATCATGAGAAACCTTACAAATCATGCCATATGATTGAAAGTTTTATTTACATCTTATTTTTAATCGTTTTTAATCAGTATTTGAATTAAATAGCAGAGGCATTGTAAGTTGATGAGCATTGGTTCGTTCGAGTTTTTTACAATGTATCTTGCCATTTCTGCTGCTGCTGAAAACCCCGGAAGCTTCATTTGTTGTTATACAATTTTCGAGGAAAATCGACACTGACTCATATTTGGCAAAGCTTCGTCTAGCACATATGCAATAATTGGTTACTTGGAATACAAAGTGGTAGATTAGTCAAACTTTATTCTCTTTGCAATATTTTTTCGAATAAGATGCAGCTTTTTACATAGAAAAATGGATCAAGATGCTTAGAATATTTGAAGGCCAAGACGAAGTAAAACAAATAAATTAGAGTTTTATGAAAAATCTCCAGTGTACTGTACTCTGAGTAATGTTTTGTAGTGAGAACATATGTGGCACGCCAGATTATTATCTATAATCCTGCTTAGCACTCACTACATAAATGTCCAATAAAGCAAATTAAGGCGTATAAATCGTTTTATGAAAAACCTATGATCGAGTGTACTGTGAGTGTTGTTTTGTAGTAAATATTAAACCCATCATATCTGGCGCGCCAGATAATATATACTGCAATCCTGCTCAACCCTCATTATATAAACGCCCCGTAGGGCCTTAAAATTTTGCTTTTTAGATATTGTTTGCTTTAATCCCTTCATATTGCATAAATGGAATGGAATTGAACGTAATCCGGATCTAATACAAAATACTTCTAGGGCACATTTTTCAAAGAGTTCGCGCCTGCAAACTGATTAACATACTTCTTCTTTCGTTCCACCTAAGAAAGGTTCGATTTTTCCATTGCTAAGCATGTTTAAGCTAAGGCCTTCCATAATTTCAAACAGGATGTAAACTTTTAGTTGTACTCGATCTTTGGGTCTTGTTTGGGGAAAGGCAGTGCACCGAAAAATTTTAAAAGCTTAGTTTCAGATTGAAAAATTTGTTACATTACCTTAGACCGATTTAATAAATCCTGCCTTCATTCTTTGACCACCTGGATTATTTCATATGGAAATGAAAAGCAAGGTTCCTCCGGTTTTTTTGTATATATATTAATTGTATATACGTTGTGGATTGTAACAAAAAGCAAGGGCCTTTTCGGTTAAAGTTTAACAAAATCCCCACTTTCATATCACCAAAAACGATCGAATCCAAAAGGATCGAAGACGTTTGCTGGTAAAGCATGGCATACTTCAAAAACGAAGTGAAAAATGGGAAAATTCAAAAATGAAAGAATGTTTTTTTCTTTGTTCTTAATTAATGTCGTTTTTTTATTATTGATATCTTTAAACTTGTTTTCTAAGTAAATTATTATCTCTATGATATTTCTATGTATATATAAACAACTTAAGATTAAATTTTAAGTTATGTAAGCGAACGACAAGCCAGGCGTCGTAGAGGTTACAATTTAACTTAAGGGAACTTAAGAAAACGGCAAAATATTATTATAGTAATCAGGATTTATTATTTTAGCAAATATAGGATTTCATCTCTTTTCATCTCATTTTCTGTTTATGGCATTTTGGGAGCAAACCAATGATCTGAATAGTATGCTTTTGTCGCTTTGGACAAATCAAGTTATCTTGTTAGCACGGGTATACATACATAGAACGTTGTCATCATGTACGCAAAAAAAAAAAAAAATCGTACAAGAATATTGATAAATGGATTCGAATTTCCAGTGTAACTGTAAGTATCAAAATAATCAAAATCGTCAAGTTTCGTTAACTGCATAAAAATGAAACACTTTTTGCTTTTTCAATAGGACAAATGGACAAAGTTAATATAAAGTCCACCTTTCACTCATTTAACTTATTTTCAAATCAGTGAGTGCTTCCAAGAACACGCATCTTTTTTTTTGTATTGTGTAACTAAAAATATAAGACTGCTATAGACATCGTGTGCACACGCAGTGGAAGTCTATGAATGTCACTTACGTCAACGGGCTAAGGCATGGATAAATTCGAGTACGATTGCCGAGACCGACCAAAAATCAGATGAACAAAATCTGATTTTATCTAGGTACACACATAAGATATTTCAAATAGTCCTTCTGCTTACATACGGCATAAGGTCTTTGCATTTCAGATCCTAGAGGTTTGCATGTGTTTGAGTAAGCTTGGACAGATGGTCGTACATAGCAGCCAATAAATTTTGTGTAAAGTTTTTGGAGTACGTAGGCTTTCATGCAAAAGGATGGACGTATGCTAACTATGCCTCTTTAGTTTAGAATGGGTTAGGTCTGTTAAGAATTAGACCAGTATGTGCGGTAAGCATTTGAGCTTTTGATATGAATCGTTCCCTTGTCTGTAGTTGAAGGCAGCAGAACAGGTGATAATCTTTGATTTTTGCACGATCATTGTTGTTGCTTTATTGACAATCCAATGACGTCGATCTCTCTTGATTAGGAGCTAGTTATTCATGTTGCAGTACTATACATATTGGAATTGGTCATAAATAGTGTTTGTTCTTGGTTCAAAGTATATCAATGTAACAAATCTCGTTCCTATATTTCGAATATTGCTATATATAGACAGTTATCAGACAACACTCGCGCAGACGAACAGATAAAGTTAGATTGGGTTAGAAAATAAATCTGAATTGACTGCAATCAGAGATCTGTCCTCTTTTAGGTGTTACGCAAAAACTTCATATGCATCATGTCACCAGTACAGTACAGTATAGTGCGAAGGTGCGAAGGTTGAGCCTACATATTTTTGCATGAGTTCTATGCGGAGCGTTCTCATCAATGTGATCGTGTATACCTTTTATTATTTTGGACGGAGAAAGGCAATAGCTTTAATAAAGGCAATTAGTTGCCTGCTTCGGATGGACTACGAAAGATTTCCTATAGATATTGAAAATCTTAATCGTATATCCATTGCTGTTAAATATTTTGCACGTACAAATAAGATGCTTGGCTGACTTATTTGGATGACACTTTTCGACGATCGTTAAATAAACGATCAGACGATCGTTAAATAAACACTGTCATGTGTATGGGTCTGCTGAGCACCTTAATTTCCCATCAAAACGAGATTTAAAACTCTTGAAAGAGCGGATCTTGTAAAAGATATGATCAAAGTCTTATATAGCGTGTAGAGTTTTCACTGATATGAGTTTTGTGTCTGTTTATTTATGTCCCCAACATTGTTTGTGTTTGCGTTTCGAATTCATAGAAAGGCTTGACATACATTTCCGTTTAACGGTTCCGTAAACGATTAATTCAAAATCGAATGCATATGTGTAACCATCATCAACATCATGCGATCTTTATTTAGCTTGCCCGAGACGAGAAATGGATGAATCTAATCAAGGAATTCTATATTAGATTTCTATAACAATTAGTCCAATTATATAATTTTGTCATTGTGGCCCCAAAAATTCAGATCAGAGATTTCGTAAGTTGTTGTAGCACTAATTATGTAACGTGTTTAAAAGCGTTATCAGCCGATACTGTGCATTGCCTTTGCAAATCTATTTCCTAAAAACTAATAATTAGTGATTGATGTTATTGCAGCAACTAGGGAATCGCCCGGTATATGGGTCAACGTGCAAGCATTGTTACTTATGCTTATGAAACTTTTATGTGAGATACTTTTCGACTGCACACCAAACCCATTACACGCCGATGATGCGCAATGATGGTTTTGTATATTCTCACTGTTTAATTTAACAAATTTAAATAAATTAAAAATATGTACTTGCTAGACACAAAAGCTAAAAACTGGACTAATATGAAATTTCATTTGATATCGTACGCGAGGGAATAATATCGTTGTGGAAGTTAGAGGAGTGAAAAAGCATTTCAAAATGTGACGACTTCAACGACTACAGTTTCTAGATAATTCTCGAGGGATAAGTAACATTGCTTCACCATATATCTATTATCAATAATTTTAAATAGACAGATAGCGCTATCTCTCTAAAGCTGCATCCTCGCAACCGATAAACCCAAGTCCGTGTCTAATAAAAAATTCTTCGAGAAGGTGAATGTCTAAGCAAAAGTATTCTTCAAATAAAATATCGCTTTTTAGATTACTTGCAAATTTCAGGCCTTTTTCCGCTATATTTCCCGCGATCGCTCCCGAAAACGCCTTGACCTAACTTTCTTTCTCAAACCTCGATTTACTCGAAACGGAAATGATATTTCAGAACGACTCAATTGCAGACACAACGTTGTATGAATAGTCCCGTTATTGTGCCTTTTAATAAGCAATGGAGGTGTTTATTGCAAATCTATGCATGCATGGCATTGTTTGTAACTGTGTGGTTTCTTCATGATGATTTCGTTTACATATCAGCCTAATATTTGGATTTGTAAATTCTTTTATTCATATTGATTATATTTCTTTTTCATTTACTAAGTGATAAACATTAAATGGAAGTGCAAAGTGTATGAAAGTTTTTTTTCTTTTTTTTTTTTTCCTCACAAATAATTCTTTCGATCAATTATATTATAATTAAAAGCTATTTTTAAAATTAATTATGATTTTTTAAAAGAAAGAAAAATTAAAAAGTATTATTAAATTTCTAATGTTGTGGCATTTTTTTCATTATCAACTAAAAGAATTAAGATTAGAATTTTTTTTTTCCGCTTAGTACATTTTAGAAAAAAATCAATCATTTCCTCCCAATTTAATTTCCCACTCCCGAGAGCTCTTCATTCTCATTTCCATAAATTTTCTTTTTCATATATTTTATTATTTTTTTTTTCATTACCAGTATTACTAGATTTTATCTTTAGTATTTATTATTTATATATATGTATATGTACCCTTCTTCTTCTATATCAGGTCAGATGATTTTGATCTCGTCCATTAACTACAATTTTGGGCAATTATATTAAAATGATTATATATTTATAAATTTCTCATTTCAATTGAATTTTCTTTAAAAAAAAAAAACCAAAATCGAATTCGAAATCAAAATGATATTTAATTGGAAATGAAAGAATATTTATGTTTAGGTTAAATTTCAATTTGAATGCATTTTGTATATATATAGGTATGTATGTATGTATGAATATATGTAAGTATATTTGTTTATGTATGTATGTACGTATGTGTGTGTGTGTGTGTGTGTATGTGCTATGGGCTCTTTCTCTATTTTTGGGTTAGTTATTGTTGTTCTTGCTGTTGCTGTTGTTGTTGTTGTTGTTGTTGTTGTTGTTAAATTGTTACGATTAGTTTGTTTTTCATTAATGACTTGTGCCTTAATTGCTAATTGAAGAGAGTTTTTGGGCAACTCCGTTCACAGTCTTTGATTTCAGGACGTCGTTTTCATATGAAAGAACAGTTTCTTTACCATTTTCAAACACGCTAAATAAATGCATAAAAATAAAAACAAGAACAGAAAAAAAAAACAAAAAAAAGAAACAATTCATTAAAAATTTCTATTAATGCAATTAATTATTAATTCAGTTTACAAACCGTTTGGTCATTAGCTTTTTGCCATTAACGAAAGTGGTTGACGTCGAGGTACGCTTGACCGCACCATTAACAACAGCACTACGTCCTGAAGAGCCATTTGAAACGCTGCTACTAAATGTAGCGAATGACGAGAAGCCATTGTTGCCTGGCATTAGAAAATCCATCATTGAGTAGTTGACCATTGGTGAATTGAATTTCGTATTTATACCGTGGTGTTGATGGTGTTGATGATTGCGGCTGCTCCCGCGTGCCCCCGACGTGTTGGTACGTCCACCGCTATTGACCGAATATATCATGGGATCTAAATCAAATCAAATTATAATTAAATGTAAAGCGCTAGAGGGTTACAGAGAGACGGTGTACCGGCTTACCATTAAATAAACTAGCAAATGGTGAACTGCCGAAAAATTCACGGAAAACTTCTTCAGGCGAACGAAAAACAAATGGAAAACCGCCCATTAAATCAAAGTCATCTTCGTGGCCATGATGTCGCGTTGAACTATGTCCACGATCACCCATTAGACCTTCTTTGCCATACTGGTCGTATATACGGCGTTTCTTCTCTGTAACCAACAAAAAAAAAGAAAATAAAACGATAACAGAAACAAAAACAAAAGAAAAACAGTTGTAGTAATTATTTTAAATTAATTTTACACTTTATACTTATGGTATTAGTAAGAAGGCAAAAACAACAATATGTACATAGTCAGTGAAATCTCCTATCAAATCCCTTATCCTATTCAGTCTACAGGTGACATATAACGGGACCGTAAAATGAACCAAAGTTGAAATGCAAGTGAATACAATTTTTACAGTTAGCTGCAGTTCCATGCCCACTGTAAGCATGCATTTGAAATGCAGAAGTCTCTATATAGGGACTTTTTTGCCCACCTAATACAATGGATCGAATTGGCTTGCGTAAGTTATAAGTTTTTTATAGGTAATAGAGCGCTCCTTCGCTCCTGCCAACTTGATGGTTTTTCCAATTAGATTACGCGCTTTTCTTACAGCCTTTAATTTATCAAAAGAACCGAAGAGAGGAATTGTTGCTTCTTAGGAGAGCATACGTTCCGCTAAGCGAATTTTCGCAGAAGCCATTGTCTTTGCGAGTTAACGAAATAATGAGCAATTATTCGCATTTATTGTAATAGTCATGAGAAAACATTACAAGAACTGTCTTCTTCTTCTTTTCGATATTTTTTAAAACAAATTTTAGTTTAGCTTAGCGCCCCTGCTGTTCGAATATGAATTCTTACCCTTGGATTTTTTAATCATAGTTAATGGGATTCATTTTAGGGCGAGACAGCAGCATCTATTTATTATATAATATTGGAGCCAAAATTAAATCACAAAACATTTGAAGAAAATTTGTATTCTTAATTTTTGTCATCATGAAGGGCGAATATTTTCAGAATTTTTCTGTGAAATGATCTTTGGGACGCATCTACTGTTTGCATTCATTCGTACGGAACTCATTACAGGGGAAAATGACACTAGTCGTTGTGAAGATGCTTCCGGCTAAGAGTAACGAACGTTGAAATAAACACGAGCTTGTACAGCGCACTTAAGGTCTCTTTCGCATAACTATTATGAAGAAGTGTTTGTGAAGATGACTCCCCTTGTAATTTGCTGATTAGATTGTTAGCTGGTCTGCTTTATCCGCATGGTCGTTGACTTTAACGAGGATTCCGTTAAATTTGAAGCCGTTATCTAAATTTTTGCAACCACGACAATGTCAACAATACGTAGACGGACGGACATAGGTTAATGGACGCAGAATTTCATGCCGGCCGTGTTTCCTACACCTCCTGTAATAAATCGTGCAAATTCCCTACCGGCAGCAATCGTCTTTAAAATTTATTAATACAAATGAGGATTACGCGATTATTAAATAAAAACACAGCACTTGTGTTAGTAGAAAATACTTTGCATGCTTTTTATAATGTGAGGAAAGGGAACAATTTAAGAGCAGGCGGTCAGCAGGTTATTTTCAATTATATGCATAAAAAGAAACGCGAGAAGAGTAAGAAACGCGAAATAATAATTGATAAACGCAGTATAAAAGGCAGCATAGTGTCATTCGGATAAGTTTAACGCAACAAGAAAAAAACACAATAATTTGGTTTGTTGGACGGTTTGATTTTTTTTTTTTTGTTTACCGAACAATTTATGGAATGGTGTCGACTCAAATAGACTTCTAAAGGTAAATGTCTGATAGCGATTGCCTCGTTTTGCTGAACCATAACCATAAGAGGAGGGAGAATAGCTACCATAATCGCGGCCAACACCACCACCACCACCACTTGAAGTGCGATAACGATAATTGCCGTAAGCATCTGAGTAGCCAGCATTAGGATACGTAGAAGAGGAGAATTTCGTTGACGTGCTATTACTACCGGTATAAGAACTTTTATGTAGGGTCGAACGCCTATCGTATATTTTACGTTTACCGTCTAAATAATTGCGTAATAATAAAAAAAAAACAGAAAGTCTTTTTTAAATTTATGAAAGTAAAAAAATTCGTTATGATTTTATGAAAATTTTGAAAACATTCACTTGCGGCGAATCTTATGTAATAACGCGTATGCACGTAAATGCATCATTATGGCCGGCTGGGACTGAGATCGACTGTGATATTCATTTTGTCATTCCAATTATAATATTAATCCGTCTCGCTACCAATCGTCGCATATATGTAACACAATTGTTGCATACACGTGGCCGATGGATTTCGCCAATTGACAAACTCTTGTGTATTGAATAGAACGGTCGAATGTATGAAGACTGAATTCGTCTAAGGCGAAAAGAATGTTGGGCTGTGATGGAGGTTTATCGCAGGGGAATCTTGTACCCCAAAGGGTTAAAGTAAGGTATCTAGTAAGATATATATGTTTCCTTAAGGAGTTCCCCATCTCCAACACACCGTTCTTTTTATTGTGATTGCTATTAGCTACGTCTTAAGAAGCTTTTACACCTGTTTGTAAATAATTTCTAGAGACCAAGTCTTAAAACAACAACAACGAGTCCGGCGCAAATATGTGTAAGGAATAAATTCTTGAACTTTGGAGAAAATCGGAAATTTATATACAATTGAGACAAACAAAGTTTGCGAACTACAACAAAGCGATATTGAGAAAGTATCAGTAACCAGTCTTGGTTGTTATAAGTGCATATTGGTACTCGCCACAGAATACTCTACAGCTGTGATTAGTGCAAGATTCTATGACAACTTAAATATATTTATTATTTCTCTATCAGCCTCCATTGGTCATTGTTGTTTGCTGCAACATTTACACTCGACAAATTAAAGGGAGAAACTGAAATCTTGCATACACAAATCTAAGGGTAATTGAATTCTAGAAAGCGATACTAGGCAGACGCTTTGCACGTGGTCAGTTATTAACACTTGTTAATGGCGGAAATAATCGCATACATGTTTAATTTATATACTACAGATATATGTACTATACACTATTACATCGGTGTGCCGCCATCCTCACTTATATATAGTCTTAGTTGACGATTACAAATGCAGTTATACGCTACACCATTTGTGGGTGCCAGTATATACTAAATTTGTGCGGATATCATCCACCTAGAAGGATTTGAGATAGCTTTGATACGTTTTATTACGCCCATCGATTCGGGAATACTTTTTGAATCAATCTTGTTCGTTCGTCCGTCCGTCCGTCTTGTACTCTTATGTTCAAAGGACTTGAGATAGGCTTAGCTTTTATTATACTTATCGATTCAGAACCACTTTCTGAACCAATTTTGTTCGTCCATCCGTTCGTCTTATATTCTTATGTTCAAAGGACTTAAGATAGGCTTAACTTTTATTATACCCATCGATTCAGAGCCACTTTCTTATCTTGTCCGTCCGTCTTGTATTCTTATGTTTAACTAATAGATAGCAATTTTTGAGATATTTGGATGGAATTTGGTACGCGGTTTCGGTCTAAGAACAAACACTATTGAAAATGGCTCGTCTCGGATCTTTCTTGTAGATGTAGAATATTTAATGGCGGCGCCATGATCCACTTAAAGAGCTTTTACTTCTTTAAAGATAGATTTGATTCGTTCAAAAGCGTTTTATTTAAACCTCTACTTTCTAACCTTTTTGATTAGCTGCTACTTTTTCACCCATTCCCAACTAACGAAATATTTTGGGCAGGGGGTATGAAAGATTCACATCGAGGTGAATACCCCCTTTTTTTGTCTGTTAAACTTGGACTGCAAAAGTTAACTAAGACTATCTACCTCTCTCTCTCTCTCTATTGCCACGGTTTTGAGAGAAATACGAGCAAAGGCGCCCGAATATAGGAAAATAATAAAATTATATATTATCCAGTCTCGCTTTTCACGTCTCATCTTTCTATGTACAGGGGAAAGAATTGCAAGACTTGATATGTTTAGGGAAAAAAAAGAGATCTTACCATCCGACAATACTTCATAAGCTTCTGATAGTTCACGAAAACGTCGATTGGCTTCATCCAGATTATCAGGATTTTTATCAGGATGCCATTTCAATGCCAATTTCCTGTAGCTGTTTGGAAAAACATTCACGATTAACACACACAATATTCAATATTCAAGGCTTTTATTTTTTAAATGTTTTACTTACGCCTTTTTTATTTCATTCTCAGAAGCACTGCGCGATATTTCTAAGACTTTGTAATAGTCCACCATGTTGCTAGGTTTTTTTAATTAATCTATTACCTGAAGTTGTTCTTCTTATTTCGATGAATATTTATCTAAAGTCCTTTCAAACTCTCTTTCTCTTTTACGAATAAGAATAAACCCGTTCAATCCGTTACTTGCTTTTCTTTGAAAAATCCTTCCACACAGTGAGAATGCTTTTGAATTCTTTTTTCTTAAATGAAAAAAAAAAAACAAAGGAAAGAGAAGCGTTAATGTAAGGAAACCTATAATATATAGATTGTAAGCTAATTAAATACGTAGATCTTGAAAAGGAATTGGGAAAATTAAAAACATATTACATTTACTAGTTTCTTAGAAATAAATTGGATTTGATTTGAGAACTGGACTTAAAATAATGTAATAATAGCATCTTTTGAGACTACAAAAAATATGTTTCATTGGTTCATATGTTCGCAGGGGAGGAGTAGGCAGGTAGGCTCCTCCGCCTGTCATGGTCTCATTGTTTATTATTTATTATTATTATTATTAGGTGTGTTTGCAAAAATTTTGATCAATGACTTCTGCAGGTAGAAATGATAAAGCAATAGGAAATGCCAGTATACATAACGGTTGAATTCGATGGTTTAGACCTTCCTCTATATAAAATAACAGTTTTCCCTTTAATATTAGTGATTTATTCAGCGTATGCCGACGCTAATCATGGACTGCTCAAAATACCTCTTCTTCTAAATTCGTTACTTTTGTTGTTTATTTAAAGAAATCTGCTCAAAGTCTTATGGTGATGTTCACCATATCCATCACATCCCAGTTATGTGTTCTGGGTTCATCGGTTTGAAAGTGGCGAGACGAACTGGCTGAAAATACCATTTTTTGGCCGCTTGTTGCAACAGTTATCCAGGATACGCTGTTGCAGCTCGATGGGAAGCTCTGCCACTCCCAGCGCACTAAACAGACATGGGGTTTTTTGATTACCACTTATGCAAGTCGTTGCAACATGGCTTGGCTGGCACGCCGGTCCGCAAAGTTGGAAAAGTGTGTAAATGGGTCGGTAGCAGGTGGATTACTGCTAAACCAATAAAAGTTCTTCCGACATGATATCGTCACGTTGCCCAAACAATGTTACAAAATGTTGTGGAAAATGATGGAAACTATATTGGTTAATATATATATATTTTACCAATTTTCCATAATTTTCCAAGTGACATAGTGATCAAAATTTTTGCAAACACCTAATGTTATGACATATACTATGAGATATACTATTAATTCCTCCACTTGGATGAAAGTATTAGCAAGAAATGTTGGTCGAGTGTTACGTTAAGTCGTCTGCGTGAAGTTATTCGAAAAAATTATGAATGGATAACTCTTGTTTTTTGCATCATGCTAATGCGCCTTTTTTAGGCTGCACGGATTCTTCGCGAGACTTTTTCAGAAGGAATTTTTTTTGGATGTTGATCTAAGATGGGCTAAGCCGATAAGACTTGTGGCTTATGTATCCAGATAATAGACAGCAGTAATTATTTGCAGGGAATGCATACAAAAAAAAACTGCGGCCATGCTATGCGAAGACCGATATGTGAAACATAATTGTGGATTGTCGAGTTGTTGAAAGTGTCGTAAAAATAGTTTTGCAAACTTTTGCTGAAAAAAGGCAAATTCGCTTTACTAATAAAGCAAGTTAGTTCCCGGAGAAGACATACCTATAACTTGAAAAAGCCAAAAGAATTTGTAATACCATCGAGTTTATGACATCTGAAAATTAAATGCTCAGTTGACTCGCTAATATTACAAGCTTCACCAATATCATAAGGTATAGCACGAATCATTTTTAAATATAATTTATCATAAGTGTAACCACTCATAAGTCTATAAAGAATTTCGATTTCCCGGGAATTGCAGGAAGCCTCTGATAAGGGTTTAAAGTTAAATGCAGGATTTATTTTAGGGAAAAGGCGATTGGATTCGTCTTAAATTCATCTCCCGGTTGTTAAGAGACGTGGTTATGAATTGTACGGATTGCTTCATTGGGGGTATATTTGATGGACGAAACTGTACCACCAGCTTTAGCTCTTTTTGCATGAAAAACAGCTTTTTCACTAAAAAAAAAAAAAACCGCCGTGACCAGGTATCCAAAGAAGGTGACGCCCATTCACTTGAGATTCATATAACATTCTGTGTACATCACAAACATATTGATTGTCTGCATGTCTTTTATTTTTTAGAAGCAGAGCTGACTTACTATCAGAAAAAACAGCACACTTAATAGCTACTTTAATGGCATATCTAATGGCAAGCAATTCAATAAAAGCACCGGAAAGTTCCGCAAACTTTGAGTTTATCTACTGCTTTAGATACACTACCGAAAAGCTAGATACATTACGTTCAACAGAATCGGCAGTAGCGTATACACCATAGCTGTTGTTGCGATAAAGAAGTCTTGTTGTAAGATCCTCACACAAGAAAGACTGACATTTTGCTTCATTCAAGTGTTTTCATGAAGTCTCTACAAATTTTATTTTTCTTTCTTCTTTCTTTTGTACTATTTTTCAAAAGATTGTTAGGCATTGGCTGCGTACATCCCCTTGATTCCTCAAAATTAAAATTTTTTTCTTTCAAAAAAAAAAAAACTCTCCTACGTGCGCCTTCACGGACACCTTTAGGTGCGAACCAAGTAAATTGAACGGCGCTTGATCTCTTCTTTGACGATCCGCTTTAGAACAGTGTCAAAGACATATGATATATCAGTGCATGTAAATTTTTGCTCAACAAGAGCAATAATGATGAACAACTTCCCAACGTTAAGTGTATGTATCTTATTTATCAACTAAGTACTACAGTAATTGAAGCTTATATTATTATACCATGAGACAATTTTGTGGTTTCATTTCCTGTGATTATATTAAAAAGAAATAACCAATCCTTTACACTTACGCTTATATTGGGGGAAAAAAGTAATAGTTTTTTTGTGCGATAAAAGTTTTAATGTGGTTTTACGTACTGTTTAACACAAACCGAAATCGAAAAACTTTTGAAGGGGAGAGGGAGCTTAACTTGTTCAACGTTAGCACTACTTTTTTGTTTCTTTATACCCACTATCGAAGGATGAGGGGTATATTTATTTTGTCAAAATGTTTGTAACGGCCAGAAGGAAACTTCAGAAATCCCATAAAGTGTATATACTCTTGATTATCATCGAACTTTGAATCGATTTAGGTATGTCCGTCTGTCCCTCTGTTATAAACATTCTCCCGAAGGTACCGATTTCAAATTTGACTGAAACATTGGAAGGTCTTGCACGCATGTGTATATTGAAAACGGGACAAATTTGAAGCATACTGAAGCATATGTCTACAGCTGGGAACGCTCGTGATTTTCAAAAGGAATAAACAAAATTAGTGTTTTGCGCATTACTCCTCAATTACAGCAGATAAATCCACAATAATTTGAAAGCACGTTCTGTGGATGATGCTCTGGTATCTGTACCAAAAATGAAACAAATTGACCCACGCCTTCCCAATATTATAGTGTATCAGAATTTAATTTTCCTTTCATTGTCTTCATAATGCATAGAAGCAAGCTTGATCAGTTGAAAATTGAGAATGCACCCAAGCATGTCCCTCTGTCCATCTGCTGTATTTGTGGCAAACATTCTCCCATTCGCAAAGATTAAGATAACAAAGATACAAATTTACAAAAAAGGGAAAGTAGAAATGGCCTAAACCGGAAAAATGGCACGTCTGCAACGCCCACACGCTTACGTAACATCCAATTTTATAAGATATGGAACATATAGTTCTTTTCCTTTTTTTAAGTGTTTTTCAAGACAATGACGATGAGTATAAGAGATTCGGTCACGATCGAATATAATTCTCTTACTTGTTTTTTTTTTTTCTGTTTGCTTATTATCTTCAGGTTCAACGAATTTATCATCAGCTGATTCCGTTTGTATTGCTTAAGGAAAATAATGTGGAAAATATATGAAAACGTTCACCTATGCACTGCGGCGGTGTTTGTTTCTTATGAAAGATACGCTGCTTTTGGTGTAAAAAAAGTATTGATTTTTCTTTAAATTTTATATTACACTACCGTTATTTTCACTATGCCAACACGCCTTCAAAATGTTTAGCATATCAGGAGTTCAATGTCGGCCAAGAGCGCAATCAACTAAAATAGAATGATATGCATGCGAATAATTGTATAGACTAACAGACAATTCAACCCACCCACCATCGATAGCGAGTAGAATAAATACAAAAGAACGATAACAATACGATATAGAAAAAAGATGTATGGGTAACAAAATACTAAACAAATTTAACAAAAATGTGTGAAAAAATAAATTATTTTTCAATTCTTTGAGAAGTTCATCACATGTGTGGCCGTTGGTGTTGTCGTGTTATGATGTGTGATATTTGCAGCTGTGTACTTTATAATTTGCTTATTAATTGGATTTATCAACAAAAACAAAAGATTCACTTATCAAGAGAGGAAGAGGGCAGATAGGAAGAATCTTTAAAGGTATTTAAGTTAAATTGTCTCAAATTATGTCGAATCATTTTGTATATCTTCATGAAACCGTTTTCACGGTCATGTATATTCGAAAGCTATGCATAATCGTAGAATATGTTTATATATCTTCACTGTAGCATTGGCAGTTTACAGTACTTGAGGTATGTGTTAAGGTTAAGTTTATTTAAATGGTTTATTTGCTTAAGAAAATTCATGCAGAAGCGTTTACACAATTAATCGTGAAAATGAAGTGAACGAGAGCACCCGTCCAAGAAACCAAAGACACTGATACCATCAACGTATTAAACCGAGTGAAATCATGGCAAACGAATACAGTTTAAAGTAAAAATTAAAGCACTTACTTAATTAAATTACTTCAATATTTATTATTCTAGTTTCACCCAAATCCGAGAACTCTATATATTTTGCCAATTTTTGAACAGTGTACCAAATATTGAAACCAAATTCAAATTCAGTATCGCGTAAGCAATGCAATGAAGGCTCGCGACTGACAAGACTTTGCTCGCGGGTTCGAATCTCAAAGCGGTAGATCGGCTAATTTGTAGTAACTTATTTATTTATTATTTTAGCTATTTCTAATAATATAGTTATGTGTATGTGGTATTATTTAATACTTTGAACCTAACAATGTTGTTAATTTTTTACTTTGAACTTTGCGGTTGCTTCTGATCGATGTTCATCTCTATAATAGGATAGTTTCAAGCTTTTAATCTTAAAAGTTTATGTTACTTAATTGGGACGAATATGCATTGTAGCCACTAAATAATTATAAATAAATAAATATAATAATGGTTTGCTATGCTCATAATTTTAATCGTCCCGATATAGGAGCAGTTATGCGGCTTCTGCAAAATCGCTATGAACATTTCAGATTCAGTGAAGAATTGAGCGCAAGCATATACATATATATACTCGCAAACACGCACACACAATATATGTATATACCTACTGTTATATATGTATATACACCTACATATATATACCTACTGTTATATATATATATACACCTACATATATATACCTACTATATATATATATACCAACTGTCTTTTTTCAATGCCAAGCTACTCAAGCAATGTTCCCTAACAATGCTGGTGCGTTGTTGACAAGCAAGCGTGATAGGAAGAGAGAGGTGGAGAAAGTGCGTGCAGTGAGTAAATGTTCGACTTGAAAATTGAGACATCAAATAACACAGGCAGTACGGTTAAGGAACAAAGAGTCTCGTTTTTGGAACAAAAGCGTTAAGTCTTTGGAACGAAATTTCAACAAGACTTCAATTGTTGGAAACTAGGACCTCAGCAAAGCGTCAAAAGAAGAATAAATAGAAAAGTTTTATTCGGCTGGGGCCGAATCCCCCATAACATATTTGCACATAAATAGTGAGTTTTCCGAAAAGTTAACGTGGGCAATTTCATCCTTCTAAATTTCATAATTTTGTGAGTAATGAGCAAAACGCTGCAACTTTTTGCTTACGCTTTACCTGCGGGTATGCTCACCGACCGATTCGGCTCATTTTCAATGCCAACCCGCGCGCAAAAACTTCCGATATTTCTACCAAATTGGAAGTCGATATTTTAATTTTTGCAATCAGGACAGTGTCAACGACACACATACCCACAAACGAACAGGCGTGGCTTAATTAGTTCAGCATCTCATGCTGATCAAATATATATGTACTTTATAGGGTCTCTGAAGTTTCTTTTTAGACGTTGCAAACATTGGAACAAAATGAGTGTACCCCCCCAACGTTCAGTGGTGGGTATGACAAAGAATTTTCTTTTTTCAATTGTTTGTTGTCAAGTTTTACAATTTCAGTTAATGAAAAAACAGTTGGCAAAGCGTGGTATATATTACCTTAAGATATTTTATAAGCAGAACACAATCTATTACAAAACAGACCGATTGTATGGGGTATTTAAAGACGCCTAATAAATGTGAGGAAAGATAGAAGAAGTATTTATATATGTATATAAAGGGAAGAGAAAAAAAATTAAATAAAATGTATACGGAAAATAGAACAGATTAAATCCATGCTTTACGATGAGCGCACTGTAAGAGTCTACAAAGTATAAGCCACTGTGTCAATGTAATTTAGAAAGCGAGTCTAGTCTGACCTTTGGAAATCTGTCGGGAAGGCTGCGAATAATTTTGAGATTCCTATTTTAAACGACTTGAAGGCGTTAATTGTAATTTCTTCACACGCGGCAGCCATGTGAACGAAATGCACGCAAACATATATATATAAATGTGTGCGTAAACGTTTATTTACATATGTAGGAATAAATTTTTTTATTCTTGGATGCACGCCAGACCAAGAAGGAAGCTTCATAGACTCCCATGAAATCACATTTTGAATCGATGTTGGAATGTCCGTCTGTCGTTCTTTATGTCGATCTACAAAACTATGCCTTCGGTATCAAAAACATCGGCTCCAGATTTGGTAGAATCCTTAAAGTTTTGGGTCACGAACACGTTGGAGAAAATGGGCTCTGTAGTTCCTTATAGCCCAATATAAACTGAAAGCAAAAGCAAGTGAAATTGGTTGCTTATCTACGTTGCTTATATACGTTTATTTTATTGATGACTCCAAAGTAGAATGCGAAGAATTCAGCCAAACTCACCCAATTTCATAGACTATCGTATAAAAATTTCATTTTTTTTTCTTTTTTTTGTCTATCGCCGAGAATGTGTATTCTACTTGCTACTGTTGGCCATTGTAATCTTAAAAGTGTTTTATAAGTTTAACGACTCAAGTTAATTTAATACAAAACTTCAAGTTCAAGTGGAATGCTTGTCTATGCAATTTGCATAAATGACAAATTTTATATTGTGTGCTTTCAAACATCCGCTGTAGCGAGGCCTGCTCCATCGGTGTTTGGAAGAGAATAGAAATTCTTATCGTTAGAGGAGATAAGTGCGTAACTTTCATTCTTTCGATTGAAATTTATCTCATGCTAGTTTTGCTCGCGTGTGCCTAGGAATTATGATAAATGTTTGTATTATTGATATTAAAAAATTAAATTTCCTTGACATGATTTGTAGAAGAAAACAGCAACAGCAAGCAGATGACAAACACGCGATTTTTCACAAAACTTCGAACACGCATTCATTGTAAGGTTCTCGCTGCGTAGGTTCTCATCAAGTTCATGTTATGCTAAGATATTAAAGTAAGTGGAGAACGACTTAAAGTCATTTGAAAAATGAAATATAGATATATATATAGATATGTATATATATAATTGGTCTTTAGTTTACAGGTAAGCGAAATTTGGT
The DNA here is from genome assembly GCA_001077435.1 of Glossina morsitans morsitans. Taxonomy (NCBI): domain Eukaryota; kingdom Metazoa; phylum Arthropoda; class Insecta; order Diptera; family Glossinidae; genus Glossina; species Glossina morsitans. Next base: position 8,521 of record CCAG010006899.1, on the reverse strand, counting down.
GAACTCATATTTACGGGATCAAAGAAACGGGAGAAAAAATACTTTCCAGTTCAAGTTCTTATCTAACGGGTTATTTAATGGGTTAACCTACTAACCGATAACGGCTAAGGATCTGACTTACAGAACATGTTTGCCATTTTGAAGCGTATTTCAGTCTATTCTTCAACTAGCGATATGTGTTATATATATACAAACCAGTTTTTCCAAAGTTACGTACAAGATGAATAAATTACTTTACCTTAATGTGTTCTCACTTCAAAATGAATTCAAATAAACACCTATCAGAACATGGTACCAACAGCGAGCTAAACGTTCGTAATAATTAGATTTCTATTTACAGACATTAAGATAAAAAAAAAGTTAATTGAAAATGAGTTGTTGTTATTGTTGATGTTATGATCGCACATTTAAATGTTATTTATAACATTATAACGAAAGAAAGGCAAAAAGACAAGTGAGAAATATATGAACGCAATATAAGCCGAATCTTGAATACTCTTCACCTCAGAAAAGAAAGTAAGTTTGTTTTGGTCTTTCCACACACATTATTCATATATGTATACATATCTATATAAATATATATATATATATATATATATATATATATACATAATATATATATAAATATATAAATAAGAAAAACGAAGTGCTTTACTAGCCTTAGAGGCGTCTTTCATGGTTAATCTTGCATTTCACTTTAAGATCCTAAGTAACGAGAACAACAGACGCACAGGCAATTGGCTATATTAACGTTCATACAACAATTCTATGGTAATTGGAATACACAATTCATAAACATGAAGAGAGTATATATATGAAATAGCTTCAGCAGTCTGAGGGAATATTCGCCTACTGTGTAACAAACAGCGCTTTTGACGCTTGATCCTGAATTTCATCTTAGGATCTTAAGCAGTAAGTTTTGCATTGCAGCCGCCTGAGTTACTTATCATGACTTAGTTAAGGTTGGAAATATATTGGTATTAGGGTGGTACAAGGAAAAAGACAAATATAGTGTATGGTCAACTTATTCTTTCGGAGAAACGAAGTTTCTCTCTTCTCTCCGCTATGAATAAACATCGCTTATCGTTTTTAGAGATATCACCTACGAAATAATCGCTTCTACTTTCAAAGCAAATATTTGCATAACTTTGATTATATACTTTTATCAAATTTTATGTCGAATTTCAATTTTCGGCTTTTAAGTTTCTTCACATTTCTCGCGTTTTCTATCATCACCACTATCGAATTAAATGATCAACTCGAGCTGCTTGCATCAATTACATGGCACAATAGATAGAGTTGCAGAACAAAGATGATAGAAAAGGAGATGGGTATCTAAGTCCATACAAATCCTTGGACGCAGAATGCCTGTGATTTCATTTAGGTTATTCGCAAATTCATTTTCCTTTTGAGCCCGACGTCTGATGATGACGTTTACATAATTACAATTTTATTATTATTGCTGTCTAAGCTTCTAAGCTAAATCAAACAACATTATTAGTGAATAAAGCGTCTTTTTTTCTCTTCGCTTAGGGTTTGCGTGACTTGATAACCTTGCTTTGCAACAAAATCGACAATAGAATACTTTATAATGACTATTCTCTTTCGGAGTACTAACCTATGTTAACCTATGTCGTCACCATACCTTATATCTATGGCTTCCATTCGGCCATACGGAGCCAAAAAGCTATGACAAGAAAATAAATTATTCTCACTTATCACAATACCAGAATATTCCCTGGTAGGATTACTTTACCGGGAATTATTAGGGCACATTGCTTCGCGATATCACAAAGCGAATGAGAAAACTAACATACTTTGCGTGTCGCAAGGTGGGTGCATAAAACAAAAAATTAGCGCAATTCAACGAAAAGCTTTACACTGTTAAGTAGTAGAATTTCAAAAGTCCCACAATTAGGTAAAATAAAACCTATTTATGTGCGACTGTTTTTGCTGTGTTTGTACATGTTGACGTATTTGGCTCAAAAAGTGGGTGTACTTGCTGCTCACTCCTTCACTTATTTAATTGATGACAACAGTTTGCTATTTGTACACTACATACGTGTGCAGCAATTTTGTTGCTATTCGTGTAGGAATTGTATTTTTGTAATTGATGACAGTGCACTCGGGTTTCGTACACTTGAAGAAATCGTTCTGATATATGGAAAAGCAAGAAAAAAAAAAACGCCATTGTGTAGATGGAGTTCGCTTAATACGCTGAAGCAGTTTCCTGCTGCACCTATAAAGTCTCAACGTATACATACCGATGGAACCTTAACATCATCGTACATTTCTGGTGTGAACGGGGAAGTCGGAGCAAAAATCGTTCGTTTGTTGTCCCAATCTCTTCTCTACGCGATTTCTTCTTAAAGAGTGGACAAGATTTTGCTAAATAAGATTTGAGGAAAACTTTTCAGGATCACCGCAGATATGTAAATATTTGCAGACAATGGATAACACGGTTTTTTTTAAATAAAACACAAACAGCTGATTGTTCTCTCATATTTGCTTCGTACACACGTGCTGAAGATTTTTTAAAAGTCCATTTGGCCGACTCCGCTGGTCCGGCTCTACTTCTTAAAAAACCGGTTCTTCTGATAAGAGCTTAAGCCATCAATGTGGTACAAGAAGGACGAAAATCACGAGAGGGACCTTATAAACCAGAATAGTTGGAATTTTTGGGCAATTTATTGCGACACATTGAAGGGTATAAAAGCACTCAGATCAACCTGCATATAATGCGCTCTTTTATTTTTTTAAGCGAACAATAAGGTCGCGAGAATTTATTAAACGGCAGTGAAGTACACAAAATAAACAATCAGAACACGTCTGCTTGGCTTTGCAAGTCTTAGTTGCTAGGAGTTTCCTAAAGTTATGTAAGTGCGTTACTACTAAACAGTTCAACTTGCACTAGCAGAGAATTGCAGAGAATGGCAAAGCAACTCTACTTGCCTTTGAACGTCCCTTCTATTTTGCTATTTCAAATTTTGGCTTGTATTTTTATGGGGATCCTGGAAGATGGAGTTTGCGCTTTAAAATTATGTCCAGAGGCAAATTACTCTCATTTTCAAACTTCATCTCTATAACTCCGCGAAGAGAAAATATGTAGCGGTTTCTATGTCTCAGTTCTTGGGAACGCTCAAAAATAAGGCTAATTAATGAATTTTGGCTATCAATGACGGAAAGAAAGCGTTTATAGAACTAAATACTAGGACACCTATGTCTGAATAAAAGTTTCTAGCTTGAAATGAATGAAAGTGCTTCATAAACTTAGTAAAAGTCCGCAATGGTTTACACAAATTCGAAACGTTCTTTGAAAACTATGAGAAAATATGCGTAGGGACTGACTATGGATGATTGTAAATAAATTTTTTGGTAGCGACTTGATTAAGGGGGTTTTGACGCTCTAGAAAGATATTAATCAGGGGAAAAGCATACTTTTCGAGTTAGTACCCGTAAGATTAATGAACAAGAGAAATGTCCTGGGAAATAGGATATAAGAGGCGAGCTTGCTGCGCCCCCAATCGGGAAAAGAATGTTTTTCTCAAGTAAACATGAGATAAGGGATCTCAGGCAAGTTTAAGCGCGCCTACTAGAAATTGCCATAGGTCAAATATGTTGCCATTACATTCGACATGATCGGTTGACTTGTAACTGGTAAGCTTACTTTTCCAAATTTCTTACGTGACCCTCATTGTTCACCTAGAGAAGCTATCCAATGCAATATAGTTAGCTTTTTAAGTATTAAGGCATTAATAATGGGCTTTATATGAAAAAACAAGAAAAGGAAAAGGTGATCACACATTATTCGCTCGTAATTATGAGAGTTCATCATTTATATTAATTAACTTTCTGAATGAATATCGGCTTTTCAAGTCTCTACTTTCAATGAACTTCTAATAAACTTCTAATAATAAATTGAACTGACCAGGTTTATGATATTTATTACCGATACGTACACGTTATATTAAAAAGAGAGAGAGAAAGAGAGACAGAGAGCGAGGAAAAAAAAAGCACGCAAATATTTCTAAGACGTGCGTTAATTTTTTAATTAAATCCAATAACCAATACAACCTTTTTCTTTTCATTCCAGACACAGGAGACTTTTAAACGTGTTTAAAGTTTTAATGAAAAGTAACATGAAAAGCTTAAAAAAAAAAAAAAAAAACAAAATGAAAAGTTAAAAAGAACAGAACAAAAAGAAAAAAAAAACTTCATGCGGGCAAGAGGAATAGAATTTCATGTAATATAAGAAACAAGAAAAGAACAACACAAACACTACTATCTACTAGCAACAATAAAATAATGAGAAAGAATAAAAAAACATATCTTTAGAGTGTACGTGACTAAACAAACAGAAATTAAGGGGAGAATAACAAATGACTAAAATGGCCATTAAATATATCTTTTGTATAAACATTTCTACATAAACAAACCAGAAAAACCCCGGTAGAGAGTGAAAGATTGAGAGGCGTCAGACGCGTTGATCGCTTGCAACAGTGCTGTTGCGCTGTTTCTACATGATGATAATGATAATGATGATGATAGTGATGATAATGATGATAAAGATCATCATCATCATCAACGCCTCAGATAATTATCGTTATCTACCGTATATGGTACAACATCATAATCACAATTGACAAGACAAGCTAATATGCGTTAATCTGAAACTAAATAAACATCAACACCCAACGAAACTTAATATGTTTATGAAAATAAAAAACTTAAATAAAATTAAAAAAAAATTTTGCAAAGACTTGTTATGTGCAAAAAGTGATTTTGATTTAATAAACAAATGTTTAAATGAGTGACGAGCTGACAGTGGGGTTGTTGCCGTGTGGGCGATGATTATTAAATGAAAGAGTGTTAACCCAATCAGACCACAACAAAGTGGTTAGCTGCTAAGGTGACTGTATCACGGAAATGTTTTAATATTAAATTTTCTTTTCATTCCTTTGCTATACACTAACATATACACATTCAATTATAACACGACGACGACAACGAAAGTGATAAAGTTTATCTTCGACCCAAGAGGAATTTTGCGATATTCAACGCTTTAGCTGCAAAATAAATTGAAAAATAATCCTTCAATAATTGCCGCCACAAAAACTTATATATCGTCTTATATCATGGATATATATAAAAAAAAAAAAAGGAAAAAAAAAAATGTACGGAGAAAACTAATTTTACACCAATCTCGTTGGCAAGCGTATATAAAAAATTCAATTAATTGAAAAAAATAATAAAGAAAAGTTAAATAACTAACTTATCAAGCAGCAGATGTTCATTTAATTATATTGATTGAGAATAAAATTGTTGTGCTTCGAGTGTTTTAGGTTCAGTTCATCATGACTTTTAATTTACTTTTTCACTTTTTCTCAATAAGACAAAGAAAATTACATCATTTCTTTGCTGCGCTATCATTAACCGAGAGAACTGGGCGGTAAAGGTCGGCGCTTTCCCAAACTAAAACAGGAAAGCAAATTTTAAAAGAATTACACTTTCAAAGGGGAACTTGTTCGCGCTAAAAATAAAGTCGTTTCTCGAAAACAAAAGAAGAATTTATTAATATGCGGGTTTTACTACACCCTATACCACTTGGGCCACTAAGATGTATTAGGTTTGTGCGGATGTATGCAAGGACTTGAAATAGGGCCACTTTTTCTTATACCGATCGATTCAAAATCGCTTTGTCTATCCGTCGGTCAGTCTAGTTTACTTTTGTTCAGCCTGTAGGCCAGTTCTTGCATTATTTTGATGGCGATCAATGTTCGCACACTACACTGAAAATGGTTCGGATTGGTCCACTTTTTCGACGACTTTCCGTGCAATGCCATATCTAAAAAGGCCGTTATATGAATTAGCTGTAAAGTGATGCAGAGACCGTGGTCCACTATAATGTTTTTACTTGTACTTACTTTACATATCAACGTACAAATCTTAAGGATCATTGAAAAAATAAATTCTATTTTGTTTTTTGCTTTTTTAAAGACAAAATGTAATCGCGAAGAGATAAAGAAAGCTGATGTTTTTTTTTTCGTTAATTCTCTTTTCGTGGAAATAACAAATCAATATATCAGCCGAAATGTAGTCACCACAAGTGGGTTTAAAATTCTTTTCTTCTCTGTTTTGGAAAAATCGTTTGAAATTCAAAAATATCCACGGACGAGTTTTAACGTCTTAAGAAAGTGATAGTCCTTGCGACTCTTGTTGCCGTTAAAATTTTAAGAATAATAGAAAATAAATACAAACGCTGTAATGGGCCATCATGGGCCGCATCATAAAGTACCCTACACCGTCCTAGAGTTAGTTAGATAACTTTTGAAAATAATGCGTTATATGGAAAGTGGTCGAAAAAGTGATTCGATTCGAATCGTTTTTAATAGTGTGTCTCCTTAGGCCAAATCCTGCCGGTGTAACAAATCTTTTTTAAATTTCCTCAAAACTTGGAGCATGTAAGTTATATATAAGAAAACAAGACGGACAGACACGCTTAAATCGATTAAAAAGAGGATCTGTTTTAAGTTCTTCGGGGCGTTGCATGCATCCGTAGAGACCTAACATAACTTTGTACCACAAGTGGTGCGGGGCACAAAAACTGAAGTGAGCTAAATCTTGATATGGTAGAGTCGGAAAACATTAATTGGGGAAAAATGCGTTTGAAATTTTAATTTAAAAAGATTTTTCATTTATCACCAAATTGCGTTGTTTGCACCTCACAGTCGGTTAAAGGCACGCCCCATAAGCGTTTCAGAACAGTGCTCAAAATTTGTCTCATTACTAAAAGGCGTGTGTACCAGCCAAGTTATTTAATACGTATGCACGGCTACTTTCGAAAAATGCCCTTTATATACAATTCCTACACGTTTGTAAAATTTAGAAATGATTATGAAACTCTGTTTCCATGGGTACTTCTCTCCTGCGACAAACAACAACAAAAATTAGTGGTGATGAGGAATAAAAAAAAATAATTGATTTTAGCAGCATATATGATGTTCTCTCTCTAATCAGATAAATGATAAAAATACGATGGACGATTTCAAGATCAGTTGCTCAAGCCCATTGTAACAGAAGGCTTTTTTGCGTGTGGGAATGTCCAGATGAAAGGAGCAACAACATATCACACATCATATCATCAAAATCCTCTAAAGAATATTGTTGAGAGGAATTTGAGTAAGCTAATCAAAGTTTGCTGTGCTTGTTCGTCAGGGCATAATACGGACCGATGGGTGCACTACCCGCCTGTTTTCGAACCTGAACAAGTTCTGCTAAGGTAGTCTCAGCTATGTACAATCGAAGTCACCACGTAGCAATCGTTCTCAAATTGGGCCTGAAAACAGGCTTACGTGATATCAGAATCCATTTTTCCTGCTATCTGCAATAGACAAGATTTGTTTAGCTATATTTTGACTGAATATTATTGGCTACTGCACGAATTTCTTTTGTATGAAAGCTGTTTAAAGGTACAGTGGGTGAATAAGGGACTTTGATTTTCAACCGGCCACCTATCCATATCTCTTCAAAAAAAGCTGGTCAAGAATTCTTTCGCCATGAGAATGGAGATTGTCTAAATAAGAAACAATAATCAAAAATTGTTTCCGGATATTTCCATACGATATGTACTTTTGCATACATAACAAACAAGCTTTTTATATAGAATAGAGAAGACAATATCCTCGAGTTATTTGAGATGTAATGGAGATGAACATAGAAATTGTGTTTCTTCTTTGATCAAAAGTTTTAATCGCGGAAAAGTTTTTTTGTGCGTTTACGCTTCCCATGCATTCTTTAGGCGGAACTCAATTCTGTGAGGCTTTCCTTAGCATTCGCTTCACTGAACACTGAAGGCATACCTTTTACCTTGGTTAAGGTTAGTCATTGTAAATATAATTATGAGCTGTTTAACCCGCTCAGAGTTGTTTGCAAGAACCTGAATAGCGTCTATCACCTTTTTTCATTATCGGACACTTTAAAGTCCATTAAAGCAACATTGCTTAATACACGAGATTTGCCAATGTCGTACTTAAACTAGCTCTTAATCCTAAAAAGTCACTACGATTCGAAAATTAATTGTTGTTAACTATTATCGGTTGCCAAGCTTATGCATGTTTGCGATGGCTTAGGGGTTCATTTGCAACTGGGTTCTGTACCGGTTGTGGGTGTGGCTCTGTGCTAATTGTGTACATGCTTTTTTTCTTTTTCTTTTTCTTTTTCTTTTTCTTTTTTTTTTTCCTTTTATTTGTTTTATTGTACTTATACTAAGTTTTTTAATAATAATTAATTTAAGATTTACTTTAAGAGTCATTTGAACTCGACTGTCTTTTATTTAGTTGAGTTTCTGTATAAGTGTAATAAATAAATAAATAAATATATAAGGGAATGGAAAACGCAAAAAAGGAGCCAGCAAATAGTACAAAATTTTTCCTAAAGAAGTACGTCTGATCTGTTTGCTATAGTTTTTCCGTCAAATACATTTTGCAATTAATCAGACAAAAATTTAAATGCTTCCTTGCTT
>CCAG010006890.1:0-44206 GCA_001077435.1 Glossina morsitans morsitans | reverse complement strand
ACGCCAACTAGATAAACAACACCATGGTAGTCATACAACCTTGTATCTCTCTGCTAGCTATAAATATCAATAGAGAACGCTAGTTTTTGTCTCACCCTCTTAACTCAATTCTTGCGATATCTTAACGCAAGATTCTTACGTATGCCTTGAAGTTCAACTCCAATACAACTTCAACGCTGAAAAATGTAAATGTGAGATCAACCTGTTCAACAACTTCACCTTGCCAAATTGCCCGCTGAAGAGACTCACAACAAATGTAACGTGGATAACTTTAGCACACAACAACCAATGGATTTAAGCATCGTCATCACTCACGCAAGCAACTGCTGTATGTGACAGAGACATAATCCCGCTCAATTTGAAAGGTTCTGGTTTATTAACTATTGAACCAGAAGACATCCTCCAACACGACTACGTCCACATCTCAGGCCCTAAATCTTTAACAACAACATTGACATTAGCATATACAAGTCTTGGAGAATTGTCAGAACTATCACAACAAGACCTCGGCAATGACAACTCCAAGGCAACCTTCAACTAGTCAGTGCTATTCATCCACTAAGCTACTCCGCTAACTGAGCTAGCAAGAATTCAAAATGAATTAGAGGTCATACAAGCAACCAGGATTCAGCATCGTGATAGTTCAAATCATAAAGTAGCATACTCAGCATTAATCATCAGCGCAGCCGCAATCATCATCATATCCTGCAATATGGTCTTCCTTAAGAAGGTAATTGCACACATTACCGCTGCACCAAACTATGACGCCCCACAACATGAGGCAGCACCAACTTCAACTCTCCGTACTCGTCCCAGTCCAGATTTCATAGTCCAGGTCTAACAAGGCATGGCCAACCAAGTTAGTTGACCGATTGATCAACGCGGGGGAGAATGTTTAGTTTATCAACTTAGTTTTGTTCAATTTATTCATGCAATTGCATTTGCACAGTCATGTTTTCATATAACTGACCATAGACAACAACACCATTGATTACAGACCTTGAAGTGTGTCGTCGTTATTTATATTAATTTGCTTATGCTGCATTTTTGTGACATACTTCAAGCTGTTCATATTTTTGGAGTAAACAAATGCAAAAATGCAAGTGCATCATTTTATATATTTATTTTATTGTAGTATGTAGGAGAATAATTCTAAGTTAGTTTATAGCAATTATAATTTATATTCCATGTTTTTACGAATAAACTTTGTCATTTGTTCACCATAACATTGATCGCTTTGTTGCTGTCTTCTTTCAGTTAAAGTGCTGGAACAAACAACTCAAATAAGTTGTTACGACCATATGCAAAATTTGGTCGACTAGTACCAAGCAAGTTAGGTCTTTTTTCCCTTTGGATGAAACTCACAAACTAAGTGAATAGTTTGGTTCCATAATCTTTGTATCTACATTCTGGTGAACCCTCCCCCCCCCCCTCCTCCCGACGCGATAGGTGACTAATGTGACAACTTTCATCGTACATCCTATTAGTGTCCATCTCGGGAGACGCTAATAAATACATTAAAAATCCAAAAAAAAACACAGACCACACAGTAGGCACATAAGACTGCTAAAGAACTCACACACACACCATTCTACAAAAGTAGTGTCAATTGGACACAACTCATTTATGAGCCTGCATTGGCCAACACGGACTTCGTGCCTTATTCCAAGAACAGGCAAATACGCCGAAATACACTCAACAAGTGGTTGAAGTGGTATACTTGTCGAAGAGTAAACTCATATTGAATACTTTAACAGTCAATACTATGAGCAGCTACACAGGAGCCGAAGTCCTTGAGACGGCCGAAAAACAAGCCGTCCATCCTATTCTATGACCTATTTCTTCACACGATACATCTGCAGCCATGCCCAATGTGCAAAAGATGTGGTACCTAAAGGCTAATCCCACAGGAGAAGCCGAGCATCTGGTTAGTCATCTGAGGACAACTGAAGAAAATTACATTTCCGCTTAGACAACTTTACAGGAACGCTACAACAATAGGCGTCTTCTTGTTTCAACGTTGGTAAAGAAGATCATCAATCATCCAGCCTTCACTTCAAATGCAACGTCCATGAAAACCCTTCATGACACAACTCGAGAATGTTTATTGGCATTAAATAACATTGGAATTGAAACCAAGGAATGGGGCCCAATGTTAGTGCACCTCCTAACCAAAAAATTTGATCTGACTCTTCATGTCAGGTTTGAGCAATCCTTACGCCAACCAAAGGAATTGCCAAGCATCGATGATTTGCTCTCATTTTGGAATTGCAATTCCAAACAATGGAAACAATAAATCATAAGAAAAGGCCATTACATTCAAATCACAAAACGGTTTCTTCAGCTCAGGGCAGATAAGGAATGTAAAAAATGTACACACTGCAACTTAGGGACACATCCACTACACCAGTGTATCTGCAGTTATTCGAAACAAACAGATTGAGGTACGTTCAATCACAAAGGCTATGCTTCAACTGCTTAAAGGCCAGCTACTTGTCCAACAATTACTCTTCTGGCTCCTGCGGGAAATGCAACAAAAAACACCACACATTTCTGCACTTGAATCAAACTCCCAAGCCTTACTCTGGATTACCATCTAGACAATCATCAAAGCTGATGGTAAATAAGACACAAGTTCACCCAAGTCCAACCTCATCCACTACTCAACCACCTAGGGTTGAATTAAATGCACCAAATGCAGTCGTGACGTCAGCAGCAGCAGACAGCTCAATGCCACACAAGAGTTATGTCTTACTAGCAACGGCAAAAGAAAAATTAATTGCGGCCAACGGAAATTCAGCAGAATTTCATACGATTTTGTACTCCGTCTTACAAGTAATCTTCGTTTCTGAACGCTTAATCAGGAAATTAGGTGCTTCAGCAAGGAAAGATCACTACTGATTGATGGCATTGGTAACGGCCAAAAAAAGGCAAGGAGGCGAGTAAATGTTAAATTATCATCTAGAGATGCTAGCTTCGCTACGGATTTGTAAGCCTTCATTCTACCATCAATCATCGCCCCTCAACCCAATCATTTATTAGACGTATCAGGGTGAAAAATTTTGAATATAAGTTTGGCTGATCCGCACTTTAACCAACCAGGAAGGGTAAATATTCTATTGAGTGCGCGATACTAATTTGAATTAATGCAAAACGGTAAAATAGAATTGAGCAACGACCTTCCACATCTCCAGGCTGGATTGTTAACGGCAAAGTATCCGTGGCTCCAAACCCAACATGCAAAGCGACATCCTCTACTAAATGAGGGCATTGGAAGCTTATGGCGACTGGATGACGATGGATTATGTGACAAGGGTCTATCTCAAGATGAACAACAACGCGAGGCACATTTCATTCAAAATGTGCAAAATAACAACGATGATTGTTTTATGGTAAAACTGCGTTTTCGTGAAGACTCATCCGCACTGGGAGAGTCAAAGGAAATGGCCCATAGAAGATTCATCGCTCTTGAATGACGTCTACTCAGAGATTCGTCCTCTAGAACACAATACATTAAGTTAATGGAAGAATACGAACATATGGGACGCATGACGGAAATAAACATTGAGTCCCTGCTAACAACCACCTACTTTATTCCACATCATTGTGTGCTAAAACCAGATAGCACAACCACAAAACTGCGCACAGTTTTTGATGTGTCTGCTAAAACCTCAACTGGCTACTCACTCAACGAGCTGATGTACACTGGTCCAACAGTTCGAAGCGACCTATTTTCAATACTGGTTCGATTCCGATTACCAAAATTCGTCTTCACCACAGACATTGAGAAATAATGGTACATGCAGATGATAGAAGATATCAGATCATTCTTTGGAGGACGGATCCATCATTAGCTGTCAAATATTATGATCTGAATACAGTATGGTACACGAGCCGCCATATATTTACCCACTAGATGCTTCAGATAATTGCGTGAATGAAATCAGTCAGCCCCTAAGCGCCTAGATAGTAGAAGACAGTTTTTTTTGTAGATGACGGGCTAGCACGATCAAACAATCTAATAACCGCAATAGAATCACAACGGCAACTGATACACATCTTAACAAAACATAGATTTAATTGCCGCAAATGGAGCGCTAATCATTCCCAGCTATTGCAAAACATTTCACAAGATCATCGGGAAGTCAACCTTGATTTCAGCAATGATGAAAAGGAATCGATTAAAACCCTTGGCCCCGTCTGGACACCGAAAATTGACTACCTTTGTATCAAGGCAAAAGTGACCCAAATGAACTACGCTATAAAACACTCTGCAAGCTCTGACTTGCCAAGACTTTTTGATCTACTTAGTCTCCACTTGTAGTAAAGACAAAAATATTCATTGAATACTTATGGCAATTAAAACTGACGTGGGATGGACAATTGTCAGAAGAATTTGACACGTCATGGACCCACTTCCATGAATGGTTGGCCACGTTAAACAACTTGCAAATCTTCCGAAATATCTTCAAGGGTAACCTTCCAGCAACAATCCAGTTGCACGTTTTTGCTGTTGCTTCCGAAAAAACATTTGGAGCTGCGGCATACTTCCGAGGCACTTGTAAAGACCATAATTGCACAATTACTATATGCAAAATCTCGAGTAGCACCTCTCAAGAAACAAACGCTTCCGGGATTAAAACTGTGTGGCTGCACAACTCGCATATCGATTACGTAAGGATATGAAATTATTGATCAACCAATTTATCTTTGGACTGATTCCGAGATCGTGCTGTCTTGGATAAATTCACAATCATCATCCTTTCAAACAGTTTTTGGCAACCGAATCTCCCAGATTCAATCGTAAACCCTGCCACAGCAGTGGCGACAAGGGGATTATCAGCAAAAGCCCTAGCAGAAAGCCAAATGTGGTTTCTTCGGCCTTTATTCCTACACGGTAGCCCAGAATACTGGTCGATACCATTCCTGCCATAATTCCAAGTTCCTATCCATCTTGAACGAAGGAAGGACTCCATTATGGTACTGACAACCGCATGCAGTTATTACCGCATTTACAATATCGATCACAAGGGTTCATTCGACAAGCTGCAGCGAATCATTTCCTATGTGCTACGCTTCATCCGACTATCAACAACCAAAGGTTCTTTCAAATCGGATCTTACAGCGCTCACTAGCAAAGAACTTGAACCGGGACTTATGGTCATAATTCATGCAATTCAGAATTATGACTTCCAAAATGAAATCAAACAATTGGAGAACCATCAAGAGATCGCAAAACAAAGTCCAATGTGCACACTGTCTCCCTTCCTTGATGACAACGGAATCATTCGAGTGGGAGGGCAGTTACAAGAATCCCCTTTACCGTATGACAGGGAGTACACAAAGCTCCTTCCGTGTAATAAAGCATTGGTTAAACTACTTTTCAAGATAGTTCACGATGACAACAAGCACTGCAGTCCACAGGCGGTAACTGGGAATAATTAGACAACGGTTCTCGCCCATAAAAGGAAAAATACCAGTCAGAGCGACTGTACAAAAATGTGCACAATGTAACAAGGCGCACCCTAAATTATGTCAACAAATAATGGGTAATCTTCCGCAAGCACGAGTGGCACCGGCCAGACCATTCATAAGTACAGGTGTTGATTATTTTGGACCATTATCGATCCAATACAAAATAAGCGGAAAGGAACCGACCGAGGCATATACAGCAGTATTTTGTTGTTTCGCTATAAAGGCAATTCGCTTTGAACTAGTAAGTGATCTTTCGATCGAGACATTCATAGGAGCTCTCAAACGATTTATCAGTCGAAGAGGACGCTGCCAAAATATTTATAGTGACAATGCAACAAACTTGTTGGCGCCAGCAACAAGTTATCAGAACTCTCTAGTTCAATACACTTCGAAAATGGAAAAAAACAGTTCAAAGGCAATACAATTCCACTTCATCCCGCCCAGGGCACCTCATCTTGGAAGCCTACGGGAAGCAGCCGTTAAATTAGCAAAACACCTTCTAATCCGCAGTGTAGGCTCAGCTTCGTTAACTTATGAAGAATTGGAAACTGTGGTCATTGAAATAGAAGCAATTTTAAATTCGCGTCCCTTGACACCTATGTCCAATGATCCATCTGATATTTCTGCCCTAATTCCTCGACATCTATTAATTGGTGAAGCTCCTACAGCTCAAGTTGACACTGAAGCCAGTTCCAAAAAACTTTCACTTCTGTCAAGATGGGAACTCGTTTCTGAAGTCAAACACGTATTTTGGAAAAGATGGTCCAATGAATATTTTCACGAGTTACAGCAAAGACATAAATGGAAGAAACCATCTCCCAACATCAAGTCAGGAGATATGGTTATCATCAAAGAAGACTATATTCCTACCATGAAATGGCCATTAAGACGAGCTACAAATGTATATCCAGGAAACAATGGATCTATTGAACGATCGATACGTCGCCTCGCCTTGCTCCCCATTGATGATAACAACTCAGATGCACAAGTCACTCCAGAAGAAACTGCAGATCAAGATGTTGAGGCAGAAACCAAAAGAATGAGATTGCCTTCAACCAATCGTTTGGTCCCACTTCTAGCAATGTTGCTAATACTCCCTTTGGTCTTTGGAACCCGAGCAAGCAATTAGAAATTTTGATCTAAGCTTGGAATCCATTTTAAAGAAATTGGCTCCACTACCATATCCACAAATCAATGAAATCTAATTGCATACAATGATCTTTCAACCTATTGGAGCGACATGGCGTTCTTGATCAACAGAACAAATTATCTACCAGATTTCTGCACAAAAATGAGACCAAATGTTTCGTGTTTACACGCTATAGAGCATTTCCAACACATGGAGACTGATTTGGATCCCGATAACAGATTGCTGCACTGATCACGAAAGAGAAGAGGTGCAATAGACTTCATTGGAGACGTCGCACACTCATTATTTGGTTTACTTGATTCCCAATATGCAGAAAAGATATCAACAACAATCACTAAGTTACAAGAGAGTGATTCACTCATACTGAAATTATTAAAGGATCAAACATCCGTCGTCAATTCAACAGCAAATCTGATCAAACAAGAACTGGCTTCCACGAAGTCGATCTTCGATGATCTGCAAATTGAGATCAATAAAATTGGCAAGGGTGACCAGGCACTTCATGATGAGCATTTATCATTCATAGCCAATAAATTGCAAAAAAAATACAATCATGTATGCGCTGATTGATACCCACGATGGAAAAATCAATCTGTTATTACTAACGCCAGCACAAGTCGAGACCGAGATCAGGCAAGTTAAAATCCACTTGCCTCAATCTTTGGATTTACCCGCAGCAGAGGACGCCCTGTTGGAGCTCTACAAATTAATGAAGATCGTGGGTGGACTTACTCGCAATCACGTGGTTTTTAACATAACCTTGTCATTAAGTCAATCGTGATAAATTCAAAATTTATAAATTAACGCCAACTAGATAAACAACACCATGGTAGTCATACAACCTTGTATCTCTCTGCTAGCTATAAATATCACTAGAGAACGCTAGTTTTTGTCTCACCCTCTTAACTCAATTCTTGCGATATCTTAACGCAAGATTCTTACGTATGCCTTGAAGTTCAACTCCAATACAACTTCAACGCTGAAAAATGTAAATGTGAGATCAACTTGTTCAACAACTTCACCTTGCCAAATTGCCCGCTGAAGAGACTCACAACAAATGTAACGTGGATAACTTTAGCACACAACAACCAATGGATTTAAGCATCGTCATCACTCACGCAAGCAACTGCTGTATGTGACAGAGACATAATCCCGCTCAATTTGAAAGGTTCTGGTTTATTAACTATTGAACCAGAAGACATCCTCCAACACGACTACGTCCACATCTCAGGCCCTAAATCTTTAACAACAACATTGACATTAGCATATACAAGTCTTGGAGAATTGTCAGAACTATCACAACAAGACCTCGGCAATGACAACTCCAAGGCAACCTTCAACTAGTCAGTGCTATTCATCCACTAAGCTACTCTGCTAACTGAGCTAGCAAGAATTCAAAATGAATTAGAGGTCATACAAGCAACCAGGATTCAGCATCGTGATAGTTCAAATTATAAAGTAGCATACTCAGCATTAATCATCAGCGCAGCCGCAATCATCATCATATCCTGCAATATGGTCTTCCTTAAGAAGGTAATTGCACACATTACCGCTGCACCAAACTATGACGCCCCACAACATGAGGCAGCACCAACTTCAACTCTCCGTACTCGTCCCAGTCCAGATTTCATAGTCCAGGTCTAACAAGGCATGGCCAACCAAGTTAGTTGACCGATTGATCAACGCGGGGGAGAATGTTTAGTTTATCAACTTAGTTTTGTTCAATTTATTCATGCAATTGCATTTGCACAGTCATGTTTTCATATAACTGACCATAGACAACAACGCCATTGATTTCAGACCTTGAAGTGTGTCGTCGTTATTTATATTAATTTGCTTATGCTGCATTTTTGTGACATACTTCAAGCTGTTCATATTTTTGGAGTAAACAAATGCAAAAATGCAAGTGCATCATTTTATATATTTATTTTATTGTAGTATATAGGAGAATAATTCTAAGTTAGTTTATAACAATTATATTTTATATTCCCTATTGATCGCTTTTTTTGCTATCTTTAATGCGTTTTCCACTTAAAGTGCTGGAAGAAACAACTCAAATAAGTTGGTACGACCAGATGCAACATTTAATCGACTTATACCAACCAAGTTAAGTTTTTTTTCCCTTTGGATGAAACTCACAAACTAAGTGAGTTCCCATCATCTTTGTATCTACAGTATTCTTATTATTATTATTATTCATATTCTTATTATACATAAAAGCTTACATATACGTAAACACACACATATATACATATTAACAATCACATAAATTAAACAATTAATGCTAGAAGAGCATGAGATTTAAAGTTAAAATTCAAAAACTCTTTCTATAGTTGGTTTATTAAGATTTCTATTGCTTTTATTATGTCAAATTGAGAAGAATATTTATAGTTAAGCAAAAGAAAGAAAGACGGTTTAAAAACCTTACTTCAAAGGATATTGGTACCGACAACAATAATTTTTATACATATTATTGTATTAAATATTGGATAAAATGTAAAAGAAAAATGAATTAAAAACAGTTTTTTCTTCTTCATGAGAGAAAATTAGCTTAGGGATTCTCGGACTGAACTTCGGGGTCTCCCATAGATGACATGAGGCAAAAGGGACCATGCAGGGTGAAGTAGGTAGGTTTCGTCCGTCCGTCCTTATGGCAAAGGCTAAAGTACGTGCAATTCTTTTAGGTGTAATCGTCTATGGAGTATCCGTGAGATAAAATTTGAAACCCCCAGCGCCTCCCGAACTACCTAACTCAGCAATGGCACGCACGACGGTCTCTAAAGCCCCCTATACTCTTTAAGTGGCATTGAATAGTGGCCCTAAAATAGTAAAGTAAAGTAACGACAATAATTTGACAGACTTAGGGGACTTCCAGGCAACGTTGTTACACCTCATTTGTATAAAAAGGCATAAAAGAAGTCGGTAGGTATAATTTTATCCAGAAGGCGAACCAATGACAAGGTACAGATCTTAGTTGAACTCCAGAAAATACAAATTCTCTTGTGAGAGAATCTTTTCCGTCGCCGGGAAGCGAAGCCCCAGCGAGCATTTCTTCTTTACAGTATAGGTATCAATTTTCAGTTATATTCACACCTTTTTTTCTATTGATTTCGAAGGCCTGACGCGCTGCACTCATTATACTGACGCTGTTGACTGTTTATTGAAGGTCGACCTTCGACACTCTTGAGTGTTTGTACAAATCTGACCAACTACCCAATTATTCGTGTTCTCTCAAACGAAATCGTAACGTAATGTAATGCAATATAAGTGCGGCTTTCTTCAACTTTCACATGTAGTTTTTTAAATGCTTGAATTGCCCATTCCGCCAAATTATTACATCCGGGAAGATAAGGGCTTGGTTTTGTATGTTCAAATCACTCAGGAATGTTCTAAACTCTTTCAAATTTAATGAATTCAAGATTAATGTATGGGTAACGCAGCGCCTAGTAAAAATAGGATTGAATTTGGTAATAATTTGTATGCTAGAATAAGCGGTATTCAATAATCCAGTTTCAAAAAAATTGCAATAATAAGAGATTACACAAGATTATTATAAATATGGCGCTAATTATGTATCTCTCATTTGAAAGTCATATGTTAGAAATTATTTGTGTGAGAGTTATGTATGCATTTCGTCAGTCGAAATTTATTTCGAACAAATGATGGGAAAATAAGATATTTGATAAAATGAAATGAAGAGAAATAATTTCGGATAATTCATTCATTTTTCATTACTTAGGAAAACTTTGAATTGCAGATTTGAACTTCGAATATAGATCATTCTATTTTTGTTTTATATAATGCAGTAACATATGAATTTACCTATAAAGGATGTATAATATCTTAAAATGAATTCCAAATCAATCCTACTTTTGTATTACATAAATAAAAGCCAATTGTTTAATTTTCATAAAAAATTTTAAGTCGGATTTATCCTTCATATTTTTTATTTTATATTCAATTTGAAAGTACAGAAGGAACGCCCCTTATTTCTTCACTTATTCGCCTCAATTTTTTGCGAAGCGTGTACATCGTCGTTGAAATAAGATGTGGGTAATGCAGAAGTTGAATCCTGAATTTCGGGATATTGCACATTATAGTGTACGCAAACGTTCCAAAGAACTGCGCAATCATTTGCAAATTTTCTCTTCTTTCTTGGATCGTGTATGCTTTTCTATTAAAATATTCTTAAGTAAATGTCAGAAAATTTCAATCAACGTTTATTGTATCAGAACGTGCATTAAGACAAGAAAAGCACAAGAAGCACCAAGAATACCAAACTTCCTGTAGACCGCACTCTTTTGTGTTGGCATTAATCCCGAATCCCTTCCGCTCAACTTGTTTTCTTTCACTTCTTATATCATTTCTGATAGAACAACAGAAATGGTGCTCCGTGCAACGCTTAAGGAAAAAGCGCTAGCTCCCTGACCCCCTAGGACCGCCAAAGTAACGTCTAAACAGATCAGTACAGGCATGTAAATTCGTCTTTTGAAAAAATCTATCAACATCTAGCACTGACGTTGATTGCCACTTTTGTGCCGGTGTTTGTGTTTATCCAAATTTTCTGTCCGGAAATATGAACTGCATTAATTTTATGACTACTCGAAAGTGCCACCTTATGAGAATAGGAGGCTGACGATTCCGCCTTTGGACCTTTGTTGCGTTAGCTGCTTCGTGAGATGTGGGGGGGTTTTATATTTTTGTTCTCGGACATTACGCAGATGGATGAACATCCATGGGCCTTTCATTACCCGCCCTACCTATTGGTCTCCTTCGGCTAATGATGTTTATGGGAGACCGCGAATTTGGGTCTGAAGGCCCCTCCAAATTTATCCTCCTCTCATAGCAAAAAAAATATGTAGTTGATCAACAATGTTTTTTTCTTAATGTTCTTATTCCATAGTTTCATTTTATATTAATAATAATAATAATATTGTTATGGAAATGCATGCCAACTAATTGATTTTCCCAGAAAACAAATTAAGAAAGTCAAGGAAAAACCAGGAGCACATTCATGGCGTCAACTTAATTAATAGTAATATGTTTGTAAAAATGTATATACAGAAGTGTATAAACAGAACATTTGCAGAAGGCAGAGTCAGTCGAAAAAGAAAATTTGAGTCGAGAGATCAAAATATCGCCGAAATAAATTGTAAATAATCTTATCCTTGAAGAAATTGACTGTAAATAAAAAAAAATCCACGATCTAGCGATACGAACCCTATCAAAACCAAATGATTGAAAGATTGTTACACACTGCAGCTGTGGTTAGTATATATTGTAGCTGTTGGGTGACACATTGCAGCTGGTAACGCATTCAATTACAATAAAAAAAACTATGCAAGAGAATATCGTTGTTGTTTTCCGATTAAAATAATGTACATCTTAAATAAAAGTTAAATACATTGTCATTGTTTTTCGTAACAGGCAAAAACCAAATAAAATAAATATTTTCTGTAGCTTTGTGAGATCATAAAAACGATCATCGGCACATATTTAGAAAGAAATGAAAAGGAAAACTTGTGCTTGTTACATACTCATTTATATTCTCCTATGAACACTTAAATTTAATAAAGTTTCTTCCGTATTTTAATTTGTATTAATATATTATCAACAAATTTTTTCATTTTTATCATTCGAATTTTTCTTATCTTTTCTTTCAATTCGAGACGTTCAGACCGTCTTGCGTTTTCTTTCCGTAAATGCCTCGTACAAATTCTTATAGCAAAATTTAAAAGTTTTGAGCACTAGTTTTCTTTAACAATAACTATAAAAAAAATTCTTTTCATTTTCTTTGTTCAACTTCTAACTTAAACGTTGTAACGTCCGCGAACAATTTAAGGTAGGATATCTGTCGGTCTGTTTGTACAAAAATGTCTCAATAACGGCATGCCGTTATGGGACATCGTATGATTTTGCGGTTCTTTGAAAATAGCGGCCAGCCGCTAGCTATGCAAAGAAAACGAGAAAATAGAAAAAATCATGCGAGCAAGAATTTTTGGTGGTGGTTTTTTGCAGTGAGTCTAGTTTTGAATGTGCAAGAGAAAAGGCAGAAGATCTGGAATAATAAAGACACAAGCCTAAAGATAATATACAAATAAATTTATCACTATAGATTTTTTGAGAAAAGATACCAAGAAGCAAAGAATAGCTTGCTCATACAAAATTTAAGTTAAGAAAATAACATAAACCACGAAACGATATTTTAATATTGTAATTTTTTCCTTTATCCCCTCGAAAAGTAGATAAATCGCGTAAATCGGTGTTCCATTTAGCATGATATTGTGCTTTTATATTATATGTTTTTAATTACTTGAAGACGGGCACAGGAAAAAGGATTAACGCAACACAACCCAAGAATTCAAGTTTGAGATATTTCATTTGATTAAAAATTGGAAAAACCAAAACATTTTGTTATTTATTAAATGATACAAAGAAGGCGCACAACAGTTTTCCAAAAAAAAAAGGGCGCAATTAAAGAAACCAACAAATGAACAAAGAGAAAATCATTTACGACAACAACAAATGCGGATAGAAATCTGATCATCAATAAGGCAGAGCGAGAGTATATGCGAAATAAGCAAAAATAAAATTCATAAATAAGTAGTTTTTAAAAGTGACTAATGAACGAAAAATATTATTTAATATTAAAGTAAAGATTGAAAAAGAAAAGAAAAAAAAAAAATAAAAGAAATAAGAGAGAGATTTAGTGTGGTAAAGTTAGCCAAAATACAAGCTCAATAGAAAAAGGTAAGTAAACCTAAATAAAAATGTACAAGACTTTGTAAATGTTGTCTGTTTAATAAATGAATAAAGAAGAAAAATTTTAACAGTTTTGCAAAATTTTCAATAATACTAAAGAATTGTACTGTATCCAAGTTCCGCAAATACAGAGGAGAGCAAATTTCAGGACGACAAGAAGACCGTTTGGGAGGAAAAGCCTAATAAGACGTGCTGTAACATCGGGTGACCTGCCCAACGGAACAATAGATGAAAAAAGTTAAACCTACAGCAGCGAATGTCAACAGCAACGGACAATATTGGTACAAACACAGGCAGTTTATTAGCAGCGGCTAATTTGGAAACAACAACTGCAATGCATCAGTAGGTGGTAAGGTAAGATTTATGTGATAAAGTTTTGAGAAAAAAAAGAACAAAAAAAAAAAAGAAAGGAAATGAGTGGCTACATAAAGGTATTCCAAGGCTGCGGCGGGGCATGGCGTGGTGCGGGTGTGGAGAATCGGAGTAGGGACAGGGACAGTTACTGACGGACGAAGAATTAACCAACGGACAATGGACAAGACCGACAATAATATAAACAAAAGGAAATGAACAAAAAGAGAAGAAGGAAGGAAAGAAATAACGAGAAACAAAATAAAGCAATAAGTAGATAGCGGGAAGAGTCTCATGGAAAAAAAAAAACAAAATGAGAAAAGAATATAACAAACCCCCTATACAAGGTTTTAATAGGACTCTAACTTTAGAAAATGTTTTTCTTCCATATCCCGATCTCTAATCTCCTCGAACGCCATCACTTCTTTTTTGTCCTCTCCGTTTCTTCCATCACCCCTACCAAAAAACGAGCAAAGTCAGAAAAGCCAAAAAAAATACTACGTCAAAACTTTATCTCCCGCTTTCCCGATTTCCTTTAGGGAGAATACCACAAATAAAGTAACGACAGGTGCAATTTTCAGCAAACATAATTTCTTAAGTCAAAAGCACGCATTACAAGACAGATATTATACGCGAGTCGTGGGGCAATCGAGTGATGTTGAGGTGATCATACGCGAAAATTTTTGAAATATACCCAACTTTTTGGGTCATAGTTATATAAACTCGTGATAACTTGAAACGTGCTTAGCTACAACTACGGCTTTGTCGACTTTGGGCGAAGTTACGTTTAAATACGGGCTGTCCAACGTGATATGCTAGGGGACGTGAACATAAGTTGTAGGTGTTAACGTATTGAGCAAAGGCTTTCCTAATGTTTTCGTGGACCTTTTCCCTAATTTCTAACTTCTCGTCAGTCCTTAAAGAGAAGAGTCTTGTAAAAGATCGAGACTTCCTAATAGCACCTATGATTAGTCGTTACATGTTTTGTCCAAACAGAACATAATACGGTGAAAATCCTATGATTATATGAATAGTACTTCCCAACAACTAATGCTTGATAACTTTTCATCCCAGCCCCGTTAAGAGAATTTAATGCGTGTTCTGATGGCGCTTAAAACAGATCCATTTACTCTCTCGCATTAGATAGCGGGAGAATAAAAGACTGTGAAGTTATGGTGAACACCATAATCCTCTAACAAGGACTTGAAATGAGATGATTTAAATTGAACACCGTTGTCAGTGATACTCGATTTCGTTACATCAAAGATGTCAAATATACGTTTTTCTAGAAAAGCTTGTATATTGGGGGCATTACGCTTTGGCATGGATTTGCGAAAATAAAACTTAGAGAAATGATCGAGGACGAATATAAAACCAATGTTACCAGAAGATGACCCAGGACAGGGGACTAATAAATCAAGATATAATCTTTGAAAAGGCCGGAATGGAAGCAACTACATCAATTTATTTACTATAACATAGTAAACAAAATCCAAAAGCTCCTTCCAAACCAAATTGCCCGTAAACAGTTATATGTAATTTGCTCTTATATTTCCCCAAATGTGGATATTTATAAGAAATATGCTGCGCTCATTTGTGACGTGACCAAGAAGTCTAAACCTGCTGGCCTGCTGGCCATAGCGTTGGGTGACTTTAATTTGGCACAAGACGCTTGGTGTTATAGTGATAATTCTGGCTGTATAGTAATTTACTGCAATACAAACGTAATCTTAATTGTAATGGCAGACTGCTAGGTCTTTGCTTTGTCAATCTTCTCGAGATACTTAATCGCTTTCCATTGTGCAGTTTGCCTGAGAATTTGCATTTCCTTTCTTTACAGACATACCTTGAACCACTTAATGTGTCAAATCCAACCTCCTCAAATAAACATTATGATTTTAATAAAATCAATAGTGCTTAAATCTTATCCTTCACACATTATGCTCGCTTTCTCTGGTAGGAATATTGAAACGCCGCTATCGTCGTTCTACAATGTAATAAACCTAGCTATTTCTGCATCACTTCCGATCAACCAACGTCGGCCTCGAAGCATGTACGCGCCATGGTTTAAGAAGAGTATTAAATATAAGTAAAATAGGAAAAACACTTTTCAAATTATTCTGCTTATGACTTTTTCGCCTATTCTGCTGTGAAGCATAGATTTAATAACCTCAAACAACAAATCACCAAATCAGGCCTCGTTCATTAAAATTAATAAGACTTTAGAGGTGGAACCAAAATGCGCCTCACCCAATCTTTGGCGACTTCAGTTCCAAATAGATGTTTCAATCATATTGTAACATTAGATGGAACGTCGTCAAAATTAGACTCAAAATATAGGCCGCATGGCCGCGGTCATGAATATGCCTTAATTAAGCTGGCTGAAAATGACAATAGTTCGTGTGACAGCGGAGTGGCTTTTGTCACTTTCTCTTCATCAACTTCCCATGGAAATAGCAATCAAAACTCACCGGTTTTAACAACGATCAATAATAGTCGTCGACGCAAACCGGCTACACCACATCGTATTCTACGTCCCCCACCTATAAAGCATATTCTTGACAAGCATCAAACTCTGAATCGACTTCAGCGAACTCCTAGCAAAGTAGCAAATAACCTCCTTGTCGCAAAATTAATACCGTCTTCAAATTTGGCAAAAACATTGGATCTTGTTGCACGCATGTTGAAAGTGGGACACATCTGTCAAAGGAAGCGCTTACAGTTCAACATAAATTAAGAACACATGCGGTTTTCAAAATTAAACATGGATATTTTAGTCATTTGCAGAATTTTGTCCGCAGTCCACAATGTCTCGTGATTCTAAACAATTAGGAAATAATTAGAATATAGTTAAAATGGATTAATATTACTATTACTATGCAAATTAATTTTTTATGAGTGATATTGTATTTTCAGATAAATCAACTTCTGGTCCTAGGTTAGAGCAGATATCTTCAGTTGATAAAATCCTCCCTGCTTCTTAATCCTAAATTTTTTTTAAGATTGTTAACTCCAAAAGAAAAATCTTCTTGTATCCCTATCATGTTTCTTTTAATGGCTCCGAGTCCTCTGGTGATATGGAAACCTCAAATATCTTTCCTAAATACTTTCGACGAAATTTTTCATCTGCTGATTCCGATTTAAGCGTTAATTATCCATATCTTATAACCAAATCGGTTTAGGTTCCAAACATGGTCATTTCATAAAATGATGTTTTGATGTTGGAAAACCTAAATTCGTTCATCGATTTAGGGGTTCTATTTGACCGAAGATTGCGTTTTAATATGCACATTGAGCTCTCTTTAAGTAAAGCTACGTCCACGCTAGGGGTCATTTGGAGGTAGTCCAAAAAGCTTAAGGATCCTTACACTACAAAAATGTAATACATGTGTTTGGTTAGATCAATACTTTAATATGCCTCTGTTGTGTAGTCTCCTTTCCATAAATATTAAGTCGATTCAATTGAGTTCGTTCAAAAGCAATTCTTGCTGTTTGCGTTTAGAAATTCGGTTTGGGACCCGCTTGCCTCTCTGTCTTCTTAGGAACATAGATTGTTTCGGTTAGCCTTGCTGTCACTTGAGAAACATGAATTTATTCTTGGTGCGTCTTTCTTAACAAAGTCAATAAATGTTTTTCCCACGATTCGCCCATAATACCTGGTGAGAAAAGCTTTAATATTCCTAATCGCTTCTCTCTCTTCATGTTCATTAAAATGGGTCAATGTAAATATAATTATGGGCAGTTTAACCCATTTAGCGTTATATAGAAACCTAAATGATTTCTATTACTTAATCTTAATATCGGATAGTATAAACTTTATCAAAACCACTATATCTCAATGTGATTTGAAAATTAACTGCTGTGGTTTACTGCTATCGGTTGCCAAGCTTTTGCGTGTTTGCAATGGCCTAGAGGTTCACTTGCAACTTGGATTTGTACTGGTTGTGGGTGTGCCTCTGTGCTAGTTGTTTTGCTTTCTTTATTGTTTTCTTTCTTATTTATTTATACAAGAATTATTATTATAATTTTTTTTTCTCAACTTCTCCTTATATACTTTATATTAGTTTTTAATAATAGTTAGTATAAGATTTACCTCTAAGAATCAATTGAATTCGGCTGGCAATTTATTTCAGTTGAGTTTCATGTGG
Source organism: Glossina morsitans morsitans (assembly GCA_001077435.1). Lineage (NCBI taxonomy): Eukaryota > Metazoa > Arthropoda > Insecta > Diptera > Glossinidae > Glossina > Glossina morsitans. The sequence continues at coordinate 26,320 of CCAG010006890.1, read as the reverse complement.
AAGTAAATTAATAAATAAATAAAAATAGCAAATAAATAGCAAAACGATTTTCTTTAATTTCCCATCCCGCATTTAATTTAAACACTCCAAAAGACGTCTTCCTAATCAGAAACGAAACTTTCAAATCATTATGAGATCGTTAAATAAGTGCTTCAACAAAAAGAAGCAAGCGGTTTTAGAATATTTTATGAAATGGAAATGACTACGAGTAAGACATGTATTGCCGCGTGTTACTGGTAAACTTGATATGGTGTACCTATACGAACGGCATATATTTAGTGTGTGTTTTTCTTTTGTATTCAACCTATGCTGTTCGGCTTATACCGCCAAAACTGCCAACTTCGTTCAGTGCCAATACAAGATCGGCTAGAAGTTGTCCCTTGCCATCTGCTAAGCAGATGGAATGCTTGTTGATATTTGGAGAATGAAACGCTCCATTTGAATTGTCATTTCACAATTGTTAAGGTAAGCATAAATTTTTAAGGGCGCCTAGCGTCGAAATGCAATTCTCAGTCAGTTGAAGTGTGACGGAATTCTTCATTTTCTTTTTGAATTATGTTGATTTTGCATAATTCTGTCACGCTTCAAAGTGGATACATATTAACCACGATATCGATCACTCTACAATATAAACAAATTTCTGTGTATAACGATACGATGGTAACGCTTTCGCAGAAAAATTTCTACAAAATCACAATATTTCTTGCAACTTCCTAGAAAGCATATGGTTGCTTCTGTGGTAGTGGGCTCAACTTCAATTCCTGTCTCGGAGAACGACATCGTTGTGTTGCATCACATGGTTAAACGCTTGCTACAAGAACACACCCAAGAAAGTGCTAGGTCTCCATGGCTAGCGATTAGCATAATATTTAGCAACCCAAATAGATGAAAATTTAAAGTAAATGCAGAGAAAATTCCATTTTTCCATTTCTTCATTTGTTTTTATAATTCAAGACCCTGAAATAGCTTTTTTTAGTCATGGTCAGTACTTTGTGGTTATACTATATACAAAGTAAATTGACCTCGAACGTTTCCATAAAATGATATGTAAAACCGTTTTTCAATCATTTCTATTATACGCCTGTCCAATGTGGAGTAATGGTGCACTTACCCATGTACAAAAATTTGCAAACTTGTCAAAGTTAACTATTAACCAGTAAGTAAATTATATTCGCTTGCTACCGCATATTTTAAACTCATCACCATTATCTGACAAAAGGTTCAAGAAAAGAAAAATGTAATAAGGGTATAGGGTCGGCGCGGCTGATTTTTTTCATTTTCATAGTTTATGAGCAACGAGCAAAAAACACGGAAATCAAATGTGCTCTCAGTTTTGGTTGGGTAGGCTCTTTAGGCGGGTTCTGTGACTTGTTTGATTCGTATTCAAAGTCTTTTCCAAATTTGTAGGCGATAGCTCCATTTTTTCAAAGGGAGAATCTATACCATAGCTACACAGATGGACGCACTAAAATTCGGTCACATGGACATGCTTAGCTGCATGCCGAACATGAAGCTGGATAGGGATTTATATGCATTACAATTTTTTTTGGACTTTGTTTCTGTGCGTTGTAAATGTATTGAAAAAAACTAAAATTTTGATATACTTTAATGCTGGGTAAACGTGGAAAATTTTTTTTTTACGGGCGCTGCAGCATCGCCCACAGAACATACTTTAAAATTTTTGTAGATTTGTTCGTTGTAGATGATGAGTAATGAGCAAACTAAAATTTTTATTCTTTTTGAAAAACAGAAGTGTTCGCAATTTTCGTGGTATTGTAGGCGTGCCGTTCAACCAACCTGTGGGTCAGAACTTTGGGTTTTTGCGAAATTTAAAATCGATAGCTTCACGTTTGCGATGAAGAGAATGTTTACCAGCCGTTATACAAACGGACAGGACGACATTATTTAATCGATTCAGAATTTAATACTGATCAATAATATATATACTTTGTGGAATTTCTGAAATTGCCTTCTGGGTTTTCAACAGTTTTGACGAACTGGGCGTATTCCTCGTCCTTTAGTGGTGGATATTTTGGCTAGGGACTTTTTTAGTAAAAAATTGCACAAAACAACTTATATGAACCCATTACAAACAAAAACTATTAAATAACAAAAGAAAATTCGGGTTACATTATCACTGAATTCTGATTATACTTTTCTTTCTTCTTTGCTGATATAATATGATATGACATGATTGTTTAATGATATGTTACGCAAACATGTAATATTTTTTAATAACGAAAAATGTAAGAAGCTTATGTCGATTTTTGCACTTCTTTTTGTAATTGGCGTAACTCAACAACAATGGTTACGGGATAATATAAAATCACCCACTAAAGTCTACATACAGTACTAATAACATGGATTAAACAATATACAATTAATATGGGCTGATCAAAAATGGATCAAATAGTATTGTAGTGTGACTGCATATTGTTGCAGATGTGGGTCCACTTGAAATATGTCACAAATTGTAAGCAAAAATTTATTAAGAAAATAAAACAACAAAATACGACACACTTCAAAACGCTTCGAATTAAAGTTCCCAATGATCCAATTTGTACACAAATGTAAAAAATGCAATTTGAAGGTAAGCGCCCCCGTTTATGTATGACACGTGAACGTATATACTATTAAGAAATGTTAATAGTATGTATATGGGTTGGTGTTTTATTATGTCTTCATACATAAGCAAAGCGAATTTTCCTCTTTGCTTACAAACATTGTAATTATTGGAAAAATATATGCAAGATAAATCAACGGGTTTTGTTTTAAAGAAAACAATGAGTTAAAATAAATTCCGTTGTGTAAGACGCATATTAGGAATATGTGTAATTACTTACATTTTAATCGGTAGATCATACGTACCTGTAATTATTGTTTTGCAAATTTACTTAAACGAATGTTTTTCTGTGTATACATAATAGTTGTCTGGGATGTGATATAAACGAATGTAGTAGCAGCTTGTCATTGACTTGACGAAGTAAAGGAATTCAATAATACTTGGCTTACTTGTACACGGCAAAACGAGATATCGCCGTCTTTGCACGTCACAAGTTTTTGTACTTGTTGTCGTATACTTGAATAATAATTTACCAGTGAAAGTGAGTTTCTTTATCTCCCTTCCTTAAAACGTCACAAAATATACGAAAACACAAAGGAATTTCTCAAGAAATTGGAAAAGTGATTATAAAGTAAAGAAATGACGAAAAAACGTACGAAGAAAGCACAGAAACAATTGCAATTAGCAAAAATTATAATAACACAAACATCGCAGAAAATAATAAATAAATAAAAAATAAAATAAAGAAATTTAACGAGCGTGAAAAACGAAATGTTATCGGAATTGTAACAAACGAAATAGTATGTTAAACTACCTGTGAAATAAACTGTTTCAAAATTGTTTTGCGATATTTCTTGGGCTTGTAACATATTCTTGCTTATATCTTTATCTTAAATTTAAAAAAATCTTGAATTGTTAATAAATATAAGCTTTCGTTTTTAAAGAAATATATTTTATAACCCTCAAATTCCATAAATGCAATGTGTAGTAAGAGAAACTTCAATTTTTCGTACTGTATGTAAACTTTATTGGGCTACTGTACATTTTGACCAATTTTCTTTTCATATCCAACATCGAGCCATTTTGTGAGGACAAACGGACAGGCGAAAATTATTTATCGGAGGGGCTGATCCCATGTTCAGATCCACTCTAGCTATGGTTTCCCTCGGTCTATAATTTTATATGGGAGACCTCGAATCTGCTTTATCCTAACGAAAAAAGCTGTTACACGCACTCCAATGCTGTTTAATTTAAGTTAGTGATGAGATGTTTATTAATATTATTGCCGATATGCACACGTATAATCATATATAATTACTATTAATTTTTAAGACTGAAAGCGGCAGCGCACAAAGACCAGTAGTGGGACTTTTCTAACAGTATATGAGCTGCTCTCGAATTTTACAAATATTTCTTCCGTTTCCCTGTTGGACAGTGAAGTGTGCTCAGACGAGCCTCTTTTTCTATAGCTATCAGAAAAGGGTTATTACCAAACAGTGCTTCCAAGGCATTCGAGGGGCAGGATCTCATTGCCCCAGTCATCTCAATACAGAGAGAGACGCTGCATTCTGGTTAGCGGCTCCGCTATCATTTTTTGCCTGACCTTAGGCCACCAGGCTAGAGCAGCATACATTAGCTTAGGAAGAATTATGATTGTGTAGGAGAAGTAAAACAGACAAACTGGTACTTAAATGGAGGCCTTACTCCCAGATCGGCTTGCCTGATGAAGTTGTTTAAAGCTTTCTCCATTGTATCGAAGACAAATCAATTCCGGCAAATGGGTGGCTATGATTTTGGCAGGCGCTCATTTTTATCCCCGTTTTCGTTATAAAGACGCGCCTGGTCTCATTTCAGTCCCGGGGTACATACCCACTTTGCAAAGTGCAGCGAATTACGGGACTAATCCCGGCATTCTGTTGGAGTACACACGGCCTTATTCCATCTCATATTGACGATTCGTATGGGCCGAAAGTTCACACGTTCCATTGCAGTCGCTTCGCGAAAGACATATTCTTAGTGGGACTGCAGGTCGTAGAACTTATCATTTGTGCACCTGAACAAAGCGGCTCTGCACCGCACGTGTTGGGTATTGGAAAGCAACTTGCCTTTCTTGTTGCGCAGGCCTTGAATTGCGCCCGCATTTATCCAGGGCTTCTCGATGAGATCTACATCCAGACATCCAGGGTGGTCCCTTAAGCTCCGTACGCCTTTGATTGCTACGGCCTTTTTTGGCCTGTTCCTGTGTGCCGTTGGTACCCGAGTTTTCAAAGCCAGTGACGTACCGCGTGTTCCCCGAAGGCTCGACCCGATTCCTGAAAGCCCCCCGCACGCCTGATTTGCAAACTAAACCTTTGGTCGAGGTTCTGCCACCCGATTTTTGCCAGCCATGTGCTGTCTCGTGGCCCTTTCATTGAAGATGGACTTGCCCCTACTTGGACGGAATCCGTTCTCGGAGGCGGTCGTCGCTTCTTTGTCGCTGGGTCTCAGTGACCGATCCGAAGCCATAGCTGACTACATGTCCGTTAATCTTCATCACTGCTGCCGAAGTCCTTTGCCAGCGTTAGAACCGTTGTTCCTTTCAAACTTCTTCTCAATCAATTGTCAGTGCTCAACGTTTAAGCCCTTGTTCTAGTCCTCGAGAAATTCGACGTTTTCTCCTTCAGGGAAATATCAGACAACTACATGAGGTCGAGGTAATGATTCACAACACCCGGCTTTAAGAGCGGCGTCCTTTGGTGGCTCTAACGCTGGCAGCGTTATATTCAGCCACTCCGTCGTCTCTTTCACTCCACAAGTAAATAAAAGGCAACCACGGCGGAAAATGCAGCCAACAAATTGCTATTTTACATTTGACTTGTGCAGACTACGAATTCTATACTGGAGATCACTTTGTACAACCCGTAGTTGATCATCTTTCTCAAGCACCTTTGGGTATTCAACTGGCATGATTCCTACCTTATTCAACACTGTTGCTTCCTTGTAAGATAGAACATCAACAGCTGCCTAGCTCGTAATAATGCTTATGGTTCCACTGGAGGCTCTCGCACTTTCAGCCGCAGAACGTCTTTCTTCCCCGTGGATATAGTGTCAGTTCCTAAGCTGTCCTTGGACATGACAACATCAATAATTTCTTCTGACAAGTCGAATATTACGCCACGTTAAGCATTTGATTTTGTTCATTGTTTCGCTGTTTTTTTCTCCATAGGTAGGTCTGAAAAATTAGGGGAAGAAGTGAAGCCATACAGAGCCCTTGTATCTCAAAGGACGATTTTGTGTCCACAGAGGTTGCTACTTATCTGGGGTGCACCTTGCATCGGAGACACACTCAGATTGTGCCATTAGGCCCTGAGTACCGCACATGTGACCCTCGGGATTACGGGTTTCATCGAGTTTGCCTCCCTAGATCTGCGACGTGTTGTTAAAAGAACAATCGGGAAGTGTGCACCACACTGACGGTCTGCGTAGACGTTACGCTTATTGCAAAGCGAAGAGGCAGATCTATTAGCCTTCAACCAGCCGTTCGTTCGGGTACATTTCACTTATCATATCGTGGTCATCACTCAATCTGATGAGAAGCAAAAAGTGCCACAGATCTCGACACATTCTTTATACTAATTCCTGTTGATATTCAATGGTTGTGATGCTGGATGGTAGTTGTCATCCAAGGGACAGTTGACTGAACCGATGCATTTCATTGTGGGCCATCCTGAAAAAGGCATCGAAACTTCGCGCTCCGTTGCAATCTTTGGATAATGATGCGTTTGCTCCACCATTCCCGCGGTGAGTGAACTTGTAATGTGCAATTTTTTGTTTGATAATTTGCTAAGAGGTAACTTAATTAACCAGGGAATCTTCAACAAAAATGCAACCTACTCCGACTTACGAGATTTACTGGACAGTATTACAAATGAACGTACTGTAGTTTGTTATGGTTGAGCAATTGATTAAACAAACTTTTCCTAAAATAGTGCGAGTAAACGAACTGATTTCGAGTGACGAAACGTTTCGATTACTCTCTTTGCCTTTATTGTAAGAACACGATCCCTTTTTATGTTGTGATGTGTGAACATTAGAAAATCCAACTGTTCAATCACTAGTCAAATTGTGAATCATAGAGAGACACGGTTTTACAGATACAATTTTCACATCAATCGCAAAGATCAAAACTGGATAAAAATTCTCGTCCAAATGTTTACATAGTGTTGAGCACCACCGTAGACGTGTTGAAAGTACTCTTGTTTGGTTAGAAATTTTAAAACAATTACGTTATAATATGCCCACAGGGATTTGTCTAAGGCAGTTATGAAATCATGATTTTAAGGCAGGATCCATTTCAAACTGTTCCTGATGTGGTAAAATTGGACATAACCCAATCAAATTGCAAGTTATTCCTTATTGCTTCTTTTCATGAGTTGTCATGTTTTTTCATTGATCGTTTTCACAATTAGATTTTAATATTAACTATACAAGCTGATTGTTATGATCCTCCAAATGATTTACTTATGCAGAGGCAATAACTCCAAGATTCGAAGGTAAAATATTCAAAGGCTCTTCTTTCGATACAATTAACGATAGATGAGCAATAGTTAACATTTTGAGGAAATATGTTGTAACGCATTTTTTTTTCTTTAGAGCTGGTGTAAGTTTTGTAAAACCTGACTAACTCGGTTCGTTACAAAAAAGAAAGAATTTAATCTACCATAAGTATTGTTAATGTGACGTGGGGTCACGGTGTTATGGTCAGTCCATTCTGTTACTCAGTCCGTTAGTTTGTGTTCTCGTCGCTGTTGGTCCGTTAAGTCACCGTCTGTGGTTACATCCATATACACACACTTACTTACTTACTTACCTCATCTTCGCGAAACCTCCTCTTCATTTAATTAATAAGTATCATAACGAACATAATTTTTATTTATTTTTTTTATCATTATTTCTTAAATCTAGTATAATTCGCAAACAATAGTGAATACCTATGTTTTTATGTTCAATAGAGTATTCGTATTAATTTTTCAGTTCATTTTTTTTTTACTTTTTTTTTTTATCAGCAATTTGAGCTTTTCTTTTTTTTTCAAATAAATTTTCAGGAAGTTTTCTTTTAGTTTGTTTAATTAATTTTTCTTCTAGACACATTTCTTGCTCCCTGTGACTTTTACTTTCTTCCTCCTTTACTTACTTTTCCAGGCTGTTGTACTTGTATTCCTCTTTTGTAATTAATATCGTTCTATTACATTCACTTTTCATTTAATCCGTTTATTGAAATTCGTCTTAATTATTATAGTAAAGCGAAGACTTGCGTTAAATTAATGTAAATTACGAAATCATTTTATGCGCTTATTTCTCGATAAACCAATAAAGCGGTTCACTAGGCTTTTAATCTAGTTACTTCAAGTATAAAAAATGATTTTTAATTTCCTCTACAGTTTTTGGCGATTTTTTTACTGTTTCCGGCGCGTTCGCGTCTTATTAAGCGATTCTGCTTCACTATCATGTCAAAGACTGAATCTTCACTTCTAATTGCGGACATCCTTGATATATCTCGTCAGTATGCTCTCCTATCTCGATAATCAAAAAACCACTCACATCCGCACAACCATACACATCCAATCACTTCAGTAAATATCAAGAATATTTCAATTGTCGTTTTATGTACGACAAAGCGTGCAGTTGCTTACTTTCGATAAAACCATACCATCGTGTCAGCAATAATGCTCCACCACATCTATTAGACGCAAAGTTTTACTTTTATTCATATATCATTTCTAACACGACAACTAAAAACGTACTGTGCAATATTGAATGCCTGCCGAACAAATCTTGCATACAATGTGCTTTTTACAATCCTCAAATCACTACGATATGCTGTGTTTGGTATGGCCTTGATCTTTTTCGACAATGTGGCCTTTCGCCGTTGACCGTAACAAATTTCCATCATGGGTCGTTTCAGGTTTGGTGACAGGAAAAAGTCACAGGAGACCTAGACCGGTCAATACGGTGGCTGTGCCATGATTAAGGTGTTGTTTTTGCCAAAAAAAAAAGGCGACGGTTCTCGTGGTCAGAATTTATCAATTTCGGAACAAATTTCTCTGCCACACGTTTCATGCCCAAAACGTCCGAAACAATTGCATGGCATGAGGCAACTAATATGCCGACATCCTCAACATCTTTTCTAATCTGATTTTCTGTAGTAGTGATTAGATGATTATTTGTAGCAATTTTCTTTACTGCTTCGGCGTTTTCATGGGTTGTTAACGTGCTAAACTTTGTTTTTTACTCAAAGTAAACTTTTCAAATGTGACAGTCAACATTTTAACTGAGTTGGAGAACTAAATTTATAAAATTTAATACAGTCTTTTTGATCCTTTTTTTCGAAAGCAAAGAATCCCCAAGCGCACCAAAATGCCTCAAACATATGTTGGGGCGCTTACCAACTTAACCGAAAGAAATTCGAAATTCAAATGTGCGTCGCCCACGAAGTTTCAAAACTTACCTTTTCTCATTGAACAATCCTTGCATATAATGTGTGTAATAAAACAGACATATACTCCACTTGCTACAGGCAAACAACACACTAACGAAGTCACTACCCACCTAAGTATTTAAGTAAAATGGCCCACATCAATCGGCAGTGTACTTAACACAATTACATGTGCACTAAAAAAATACTTTTCTTGCGTTTAGGAACAAGATGCAATATGGTCCGACATTAATATAAATGTATAGACGATATTTCGACACGTTATAATAAGTATGGTTCTCAAGCGAATTCAGTAAAACATACGACAGCAGCGCTTGCAACAAAAGTTTAGTAAACATTGAAAAGAAAAATTGAAGCAGGAAGGAATTCATTCAATACTGACTATTTCATTGATTCCTACAAGCCGAAAAACATAGATTCGTTCATCGATTTAGGAATTCAATGCGACCAAAGTTTACGTTTTAATTTGCATTGAGCTCCCTTTAAGTCAACCGATGTCCACGCTAGTTCAAAGAGCTTAAGCATTACATGAGCTTATTTAGATCAATACTTGAGTATACCTCTGTTGTGTAGTTTCCGTCCTATAGATGTTACGTAGATTCAACTGGAAAAGCAACTCTTGCTGTTTGCCTTCAGGATTTTGGCTTGGGACACGTTTCTTATGAAGATAGATTGCTTTTGTTATCCTTAGTATCGCGTGAGATACGTGGATTTATTCTTGTTGTCTCCTTCTCAAGTAAGTTAATTAATGGTACTATCGATTCTAGCACATTGCTGATAAGCTTGAATGTTCGTAAACGCTTCTCTAGGCCCTTTATGTTCATTAAGCCGAGTCCATGTAAATATAATTATGAGCTATTTAACCCATTTGGACTAGTTTGCAGAAAGCCAAATGATGTCTATTTCAATATCGGACTTTATAAAGTCTATCAATACAATTTAATCCTAATATCTTATGGGTTCACTTGCAATTTGGTTCTGTGGCTGCGCCTCTGTGCTAGTTGTGCTGTGCAGTTGCTGACATTCACCTGGTCGCAAAAATGAAGATATCGATTTCAAATTTGGTAGAAACATTGGAAGTTTCTGCACTAAAGTTGGTATTGAAAATGGGACAAATCGGTCGGAGCGGAAAAGCGCAGTGGAGCAAGCTGAACGCAACTCCCATTTTTTTGACATAAGTTTTTGAAGTTTTGCTCGTTTCTTGGAAATTATAATAGTTAGAAGGGTGAAATTTTCCACGTTTACTTTACGAAGCACTCTACTCCTTACGTGCAAAAATGGAAAACATCCGCCATGCCCACACAAAGTTACAAGGGATTAAATTTTGTTTTTTTCACTTTTTTGAGTTTTGTGCTTTTTTATCATAAGGCAAACAAGACCGAATGTTTAAAACTATTTTGTATACTCCTTAAATGACGATATATTGTCTGCCTAAAAATGGGTTCATTTTAAAATTAATATGGTAGACACCGCCATTAATTTTTTGTTAATAATACTAGCGATGTTGGTATCAAATAAAAGAACTTGGAGAGTAGAATGCGAAAAACATAGCCGTGGGTATACGAGATACGGCGCCCGCCGAAAATAACTCTCTCAGTTGTTTTTTTTTTTCTTATCTATTATTATTTAATAAGTATTACTATTATTTTTTTTCCCCTTATTTTTTTATACTAGTTTTTGTTATTAACTAATATAAGATTTACTTCCAAGAGTAATTTGTGTTTATTCCACTTATACTTGAAACTCGACTAAAACGAATGACAGTCGAGTTCAATTGGCTCTTGAAGTAAATCTTAAATTAATTAATATTAAAACTTAGCATAAGTACAATAAAACAAATAAGAAGAAAAAAGAAAAAAAGCGTGTACACAACTAGCATAGAGCCACACCCACAACCGGTACAGGACCAAATTGCAAATGAACCCCTAAGCTATCGCAAACATGCATAAGCTTGGCAACCGATAATAGTTAACAACAATTAACTTTCGAATCGTAATGACTTTTTAGGGTTAAAAGCTAGTTTAAGTACGACATTGGACTTCAAAGTCCATTAATGGTCCAAAGTCCGATAGTGAGAATAAGTGACAGACGTCATTTAGATTCTTCCAAAGAACTCTGAGCGGATTAAACAACTCATAATTATATTTACATTGACTAAGCTTAACCAAGATAAAGTGCCTAGAGAAGCGGTTAGGGACGTTAAAACTTATCTCTTCAAGTAATGACGGCGAGCCAATAACACCATTTATTACTTTGATTACGAAGGAAACGCCAAGAACAAATCTACGTTTCTCAAGAGACGCAGACGGATCCCAACCCAAATTCCTAAGGGCAAACAGCAAGAATTGCTTTTGAACAGACTCAATTGAATCCACATAGCACCTATATAAAGGAGACCACACAACAGAGACGTACTCGAGTGTAGGTCTAACCAAACACATGGTAATGTAAGGAGCATCAAGCTCTTTGAACCACCTCTTTATAAATCCAAGCGCGGACCTAGCTTTGCTTAACGAGAGTTCAAAGTGCAAGTTAAAACGCAACCTACGGTCAAAGAGGACGCCTAGGTCTGTGAACGACTCAACGTCCTCCAACTTGTGCGAATCTATAAAGTAATGGGTTATGAATGACTTCCTTCTAGAGAAAGAAAGCTTCTTACATTTATTTAGGTTTAGTGTCATATAATTTGAAGAGCACCATGCCACCAATTTATTTAGGTCAGTTTGAAGCTGATGTGATTGCGATTCTAAGGAAAAAGAAGAAAACAGTTTCACATCATCAGCATACATTAAGATCTGGCTAGATTTAATCGCCGAAGGCAAGTCATTAATGTATAGATTTAATAAGAAAGCTTTAATAAGTAAGAAGTTGAAGTACAAGTGACGAAAGCGTGGAATTCATATGAAGTGGTGAAGTTAAACAAAACCCTGAATGACCTATTATGCAGATAAGAGCTTATCCATTTCACTCATTGGGAAGGGAAGCCAGCAGCTTGAAGTTTAAAGATAAGTAATTCGTGGTTAACCAAATCAAACGCTTTGCTAAAATCAGTGTATATGACATCAGTGCGAGAGCCACTAGAAAAAGCCTTGAAAACATGACAAGTAAACTCTAACAGATTGGTGACCGTAGGTCTTCTTTTTCGAAAGCCATGTTGGAGTGGAGAAATATACGATTTGATGGCAAAGGCCAGATGCTGAGTTATAATTCTCTCGAATAGTTTAGGTAAGACACTCAACTTGGCGATGCCTCTATAGTTCTCAACAAGTTGCCTACTCCCACTTTTGTGAATAGGAATAAGAAAACTACTCTTCCAACACAAAGAGAAAACACTTAAGTTCAAGGACTGATTAAAAATCTTTGAGGTAACACCACATAGCTAGACAGCGCAAGATTTAAGTACACATAATGGAATTCCATCAGGTCCTGACGCACAACTGTATTTTAGAGAACTCAACCCTTTAAAAACGTCATCTTCAGAAATAACCAAATTAGATATAGAAACCAAGTTAGTTATAGGATATGGGTAGTTTGCTGATAAATCAAAACTAGCAGTCGAAAAGTTTCGTCGGAAGTACTCAGCAAACAGATTTGAGATTTCAAAATCATCCGTGGAATCAGAGCCATTAAAAGAAACATGTGAGGGATGTGTGGAAATTTTTCTTATTGAATTAACAAATTTAAAAAAGTATTTAGGATAGGACAGAGAAAATTTAATGAACTGAAGGTATGTGCAATAATATTGGTGGTGGGGGAATCTATGCCTTGCGGCTGAGTAAGCGAAATAGTCTAAAGAGCCAGTTTCGAAAATTTTTTGAAAAGCTTGTTTTTCCTATTCTTATAATATCTAATTGTCTTATTAAACCACGGGGGACACCTGCTTCGAGGTCAGCACTGCTTAATCGGAGCAGATGCAGCAATAGCTAGATTTAATGTATTATAGAAAGATGGCAATAAGCTTTCTATACTTCCGGCTGAAAAATCAAGCCACATATGTGAAAGATGATATTTTAGCAATACAATATTAATTTTATGAAAATCATAATATTTGCATGAAAAGCTTGGATTTGGAATATTAAGGCAGTTCAACGAACCATCATATTTGTGCTGAAAGGAAATGCAAATTGCTGGATGATAAGGATATTCAGGTAAACTAAAATGTGAACAATGATTTACACTAATCTCAGGAAAACTGGCGAAGCAGAGATCAAGCTGTCTACCATTACAATTACGGATACGATTATATTGAACTAAATTATGGTCAAATAATTCGTTAAAGAACACTATAGCTCTATCAGATGTTGAAGTAGGAATCAAACAGCCAGAATTATCACTGTTACACCAAGTGACTTGAGGCAAGTTGAAGTCTCCCAACACAACAACCAAATCGGTGGGTCTACACTGCGTGGCCACTTCACAAATGAGGGCAGCCTGTTTCTTATATATGGCGATATCAAAATTTGGGGGAATGTAGGAGCAGGTTATAAATAGCTGTTTATTAGGCATTTTCGCTCGAATGGCGATAAATTCAGGAGAAGTGGGAAATTCTATTGAATTTTTTCTGAAAACTTGGATAGAGTTATAGAGAAGTTCCGACCAGTATAGATCAGGTTTTAACCAAGTTTCAGTGAAGGCCAAACAGAAAAACTCAGTGCTTACTGAATTTAGGAAAGTAGAACGAAGGGGGAGAAGATGATTTATTTTGCTCTTTATTATTTTTAGGCAATGACGACTGATTAGACTGAGCGACGGCACTGGGAGGAGATACCCTCGCCACTTCAGCATAACTTAAAGCAGAGGGTCTTGCCGGCTTGTTTGTAGCTATTTTCTTACCGACCGAGTCAGCAGTATCGGAAACGCTGACTTTTGTTGTAGAGTTAGAAGGTGCGCTACGTTGTACCAGCTTGTTAGTTGAGTTTTATGTGTAAGTAAATGAAATTAAATAAATAAATTATAAATACTTCTAAATTCTAAAAATTTTGCAAATTCTAAAATGTGCTTACTAGTTGAGGAAAAGAATAATGTAACATATGTTTGAACAGAAATGCTGACTTAATGTCTACTGTTAAAGTTCACTGACTTTAGGTTATTGGCAATTTTGAATTTGGCTGTGTTTGAGTTGATTGTGGTTGTGTTCGTGGTCGTGTTTTTTACTTTATGCGTATAAATTTTCTAACTCTTTTTTGCTTTATTATTTTAAACAATTTTAAAGTCTAAACAATTATAAAATTGCTATATATATTGAAATATTCCTATATATATATAGAAATATATTAATCATTGTTTTTAATTTATATCCATCGTACTGCTCTGTGTGTTAATATCATTTTAGCTTTTGTGGTCAGCACTGCGTGCTTTCCTGTCTGGTGAATGCATCGAGTGTTTCAGGCTTGCTTTCATATAACATCAATATCGTTCCCATCAAAAACTTCGCTGGTACAAGTATTAATTCGAGCAACCTTTCTTGTATTACCGTAGCTAATGCCGTATTCTATAACTAGCTATTTCGGCATCCGTTCCGTGGTTCAATAAAGTAGTTACATACTATAAATATAAGAGAAACAGACTTTCCAAAAAGTAGATGAAAAGTATTCCGTATTTCCGTGCGACAATATTGTTTACTCTTCGGTGAGACATACATTCAATTACGTCACCCCGCAAAGTTATCGCAATTACCTTCACATGATAAAATCGTCGCTCTTCGTAGTAATCCTAAATAGATTTATATAGCTGTCAATTCTAAAAGAAGGATATTTCTATATTCCTCCTCCACCTCTCTTAATGTCTCCGAAACCTCTGGAGATAGTGACACCTCAAACCTCTCCTTTGTTGATTTTAGTGAAGCGATCTTTAAAGTAAGCTCTCCTTAATAGATCATTTAAGATTCTGTTTAACTCCATCACCTCTGATCAGTTCCCCACGATGTCAGGTGTCCCTTAAGGTAGCCGTTTAGGACCCTTTTTTTATCTTGCAATCTCCCTTTGGTGATTCAATCACATCTTAATGTACGCTCACAATATTTAACTGTTTTCTTCTTTTTCCTTGGAACCACGCTCGTACCTCCTGCAATCTGATTTAGCAAATTGGTTACGTGGTGCTCTCTAAATTTTATGAAACTAAATTTAAAAAAATGTAAGAATCTTCTGTTCTCAAGCAGGGTTCTATTTAATTCATTCATACACATATTTAGAAAATGTACATTCGTTCATGGACTTAGTGGTTTTATACGACCATAGGATTCGTTTTGATCTCTATGTAAATAAAGCTAGATCAATGCTCGGTTTTATTGAATGGTGGTCTAAGGAGCTTGACGACCCTTACGTCACAAAAAGGCTATATGTGAACTTAGTGATACCAATATTTCAATGTGCGGGCTCTTTCTTATAGGCACTATGTCGATTCAATACAATCCGTTTAAGAACAGGAATTGCTGTTGAAATTTACTTTAGGAATTTGGGTTGGGACCCACTTGTCTCTTTGCCTTCTTACAAAAATAGATTGGTTTTGCTAGCCTTGCCTACACTTGAAAAACATAGATTTATTCATGGTGTTTCCTTCTCAATTAAGTTAATAAACAGTATTATCGATTCGCCGGCATCACTTGGAGAAACTTCAATGTCCTGGGCCGTTTCTCTAGGAACAAACGTTTCGCAAAGAATAATTTGATATTATGCATAACTTATCACATCCTGGTTCAAATTCTTCAATTAAAGTGATTACGCCACAGTTCGTGGGGCCAACAATGAAGGCAGACGTAGTAAAATAGTTTAAATTTTGCATATGCTCTCAGAAAACAAAGATTAGGAGAGATGCTACAATGTCAATCGGTAATGTATGATGGTCCCCTATCTACGTCAAAAAATGGGAGATACCATCTTACATGCATTGGCAGATTGACGAGAAGCCGGAAGCTATACTTTTCTTGGATATTATTGCTGAGTTAGTTGCTAACGCTTTGCTTCATGCCTGGATTTCCAGATTTTATCTGCCAATCCCAATTACAACCGATCAATGTAGACAGTTTGAATCCTCTCTATTCCGACTATACGCCAAGTGCTTGGCTCCAAAGTCTTCCATACAACAGATTGAAAGATGGCACTGAACTTGGTAACTTTACTAGTTGGTTGCTTGTTACTTTTTTGACTTTTTAAGATTTATAGAAGGAGCAGGCAAGTTCTAGGTTGCCCAGCTTGTATTCGAGAATTTTTCTTTATGAATAATTTTGTAAAAATTTCTCTTCAAGTATTTTGTTGTCTTTAGTAAATTCTATTTTTAACTAATCATTTTGTTTTACTGTAACAACACGACAAATACGCCACGGTTGTCTTTAAAGCATTAATTGCAATAATGAATTATTAGCAGTACGATAAAATGCAGCTTTTCTTTAAGGGACAGAGTGACATCACAAATAATTTTATCTATTAAGAAGTTGTATAGAAGATTTATGCGTCATTCAAAAATTTCTGGCAAAAGACGTTTATTGACCTTGTTTTCTCTTATAATAGCGAAAATAGTCTTCGCACAAGCAAACAATCATTTCTTTTAAGTAAGTTATTTTAATAGTGCGTTAACTTAAGAGAGAGAGAGTTAAGACTTTAACGAATCATATGCATTTGCATTGTATTTAAGTCATTATTTCAATAATTTTAATCTATAAACCTATAGTTTGCTATGAGGACCTTCATTTTTTTTTTTTTTATTTGCTGAGCAAACATTTAAACGGAAATAAAACATTGTTACTTCATCGACCATTAATTTGGCACAAAAGCAGGTATGTTAAGTCATTCGTTTCAGGCAAAAGTCACTGCGGCTGCGTTTGTTTGGTTTGGAATCCGTTATTTTTAATAATATTTTGCTTCATTTGAAATGCCCGAATACACTGAACGTGTATACACGTGATAGGAAGAGACCTTGTAGTTATTCTCGATTTCACATTTAAAGGGATAAAGAATACTTTTGTCGAAGTAAGATCTTTCTTGCATAATGCGGCAGCTTAGTTGACGCAATAATTACTCGAGGGAGTATTTTTACTGAACTTTTTCTTTCCGTTTCACATTTTGTAGCACATTTTTGTGAACTAAGAAGCAGGAGGCGTTCTCAGCAATTCCAAAGTTCAATGCTTGAAAAGAGAATACTAAAAACAAAAGACAACGGACCCAGACTTATACGAGGCAAGCACATACTTTTGTTTCTCTACTCTATCTCCTTTAGAAAGTTATTGATTTAGAGAAGATTTTCTTCTCTAGGCTTTCACAAACATTGAAAGCCTGAAAGTGGGAATACTCCGTCGATTATAGACAAATTCTACTTTAGTCTTATTATAAACTATTCTCGTCATTATCAAAATTAGCTTTTGGCAAAAAGAAAAGTTTCCTGTACGCAAAGGCTTTATAATAATGTATACCATATTTTAAAACGAACTATTTTCCGATCATCACATACACACATTTCCTGTTTTCGAACGCAAAACTTTTCCAAAGGTAATTTTTAATTTAATTTTTATGATGAACCCTTCCCGCAAGCTCTCGCTTCTCATTATCATTTTTCAAAAATATCTCAGTTTCTTTAGAAAGCTGCGCTTTAGCTTACGCATAGTTGTGTGTTACGCATAGTTGTGAAGTGTAAGAAAGTTTATATAACAACTTAGTGAGATTAGGTTCTGTTTATATTTTTCGCAGCTTAATCTCACATTTACATCAGTTCTGGTACAAGGACATATTAAGTTTGCGCGGGTGTATAGAGTCTCCAGAAGGACTTGCGATACACTGAGATTTCATCATACCGTTCAATTCAGAACCATTTTCTGGGTTCGTCTTTCCGTCTGTTCTTATGTCTGACTTGTTTTCTTGTATTCAACCAGCAGTCCTCAATTTTTGATATATTTTGATGAAATTTGGTTTTGAGGTTTTGGACTAAGGATGAACACCATTGAAAACAGTTCGAATCGGACCACTTCCCATATAACGACTTATTTTGGAAAGTCGACATATGGATAATTGTAAGGTGGTGTAGCGTTCACAATGGTGGGCTGTGCGTAGCTATAGTGTTTCAACTTTTATGTTTATTTTTAGTTTTTTTTTTTAACTCACATTACTTGCTTGTTTATGAGTACTTGGCGGAATTTTACATTTCCTCGCAAAACTACGAGCTAATGTTAAACGGGAAGTGTAAGTACTGATCTAGTTGGATGACTTTGCAATTTTTAACATGCTATTAACAGTAATCGCACCATTCTCGGAATATGGCCGGTTACTAGCAGTAGCATGAAATAATACTGACATCTTTGCCTATAAAAATTCCAAAAGAAGAAGATAACGACACTCTCTTCATCATTACTTTAAAAATGGCAATCATACCTGAAAGAATAATGTTCCATATGGTTCATCAGTGCTGGTATCATTTAATTGATGATAGCGTAACCAATTCATTTCGCGACCATAATCATATTGACGAAAGTTTTTCGACATATAGCCTTGGAAATAATGCATTAGTTGTTTGAAAGATCCACCTACTGGAAAATTAGCCATCAAGTCCGGCAAGAGAGTCTAAAAGCGAGAATTTTTTTTCAATTTTTATTTCAATTTCAATTTTTTCAACGACATACCAAATTTAGCATTTGTGTATTATAACTAACTGCTGGCCATAGGCGGCTAACACAGGCTCGTAGTGGTTCAGATTTCAAGCATGTCATCGATAAAAAACTTTTCACATATTTATTAGTTGATACCATTTCTACACCCTCCAGGATTTTGCTAATATAATTCCTGGTACCCAGTAAAGGGCCAAACAGCTTTGCTAAGGGTGCTTTGGTATTGCCAACAAAACAATGTAAAATTAAATTTAAAATTCTATTCCTTCAAAACAATGTAAATTTTATTCCTCCAAAACAATGTAAAATCTATTCCTCCAAAACAATGTGAATTTTATTGCTCCAAAACAATGTAAATTTTATTCCTCCAAAACAATGTAAAATTTATTCCTCCAAAACAATGTGAAATCTATTCCTCCAAAACAATGTAAAATTCTGCTAATGGGATATCGTTGGTTTTCCTCTGCAAACGAAAAATCTGTTTTGCAATATTGTTTAGAAATCAGATGTTTCGTGTAATATAAAAAACCTGTGTTGCAATAACAATTCAAGAGAAGGGTAAATCTTTTGAATTAAATATGTGAAAAATTACTGAAAAAATGCACAAATTCACTTATTTATATTAGAAAGATGATAAGAAAATTAAAGGGTTTGCTTAACAATAGTAACAATTCATTTGGCAGCTTGGACCTTGGAGGACTTACAGTAATGAAGCGAATCTGAAGAAGGAAGAGTCAGAGGATGAAAATTCTGCATCGGATTCCTTCCAATAACAACGTAAGAAACAAAGCAGTGAAGAACAACAAAAAACAACGTCTACAAGTTTTGTACCAGCCATAAGGAATCCTTTTGCGGAAGCCTCTGAGAAAACCAAACGTGTCTATATGAGTATGGTGGAAATCTTTACGGAGCGTGATATACGCCGTAGAAACCATGTAGAATTTATTTATGCGGCCTTGAAGCACATGGCAGAGTTCGGAGTTGAACGCGACCTCGACGTGTACAAGGCCTTGATTAATGTCCTGCCAAAGGGTAAATTTATACCAGTGCCAGGGTAAATTTAGACAGTGCGCTAACAATGGCTAAATTGGCTATAGAACGCATGTGCACCGTTGATGTATGATCACGTATTAGCGTATTTGAAACTAAAAATGTGGTGGACGCTATAGATGACACATGGATTGTAAGTGGTATGAGTCCTGATCAGACTCAATTATTGCACAAACATCCCTATAATAAAGCCATATACATAGAAGGACCATTTTTGATATGGTTACGAAGTAGAACTATTAATTACTTCACGCTGAGAGCGGATCCCGACGTGGAGTTTTTGAAGAGTTTGAATAGTAATACAGAAGATGAAGATGGTAATATATATATTTATTTAAATGGCGTACCTTTATTCTAATTAAAATTGTTTGTTCATTTTTCTATATAGATGTCACTAAGCTAAGGGTACCTTCCTTTGGACAACCGCCTATTTCATCTAAAAATCACGTGGGTAAAGTGAAATCGGTCCATCAATAAGATGACGGCACAATATTTGCAATTTGCGCGACGGGAACATCAATCAAAGACTATCTATTATCCTGGATACGTTTATTCGAAGCCAATGGCAATCCCGTTCTAAGTCAAATCCCTGTATTATTTCGTTTTCGTTCCAAAATTAGTGATAAAGTCAAAGAAATTGAGTCAAACAATTAATGGTCGCCGTAGCAATAACAGCCGTTAAGGTTTTGTTAATATCGTCGCTAGTCTGGTCACTCTGTTAATCTAATTCAGTTTCTTCAAGGACAATCTCACTTGGGACCGATCATTAATAGAGGAACTTGAACAGACTATCTTTTTAACAAAGAAACTTGAACAGATTATCATTTTTAACAGAGAAACTCGTACACATTATCATTTTTAACAGAGAAACTTGAACATTTTTTTCGCGCAAATAAAAGTTTACTATGTATAGAGTAAAATTAAAAACAAGGTGCTCTTCCGGCAATAGCTCAATCTCAACAATATCGCCATCATTTCAGTTTTTCAATTTTTAAAAAAATTTTGTAAAAATTTAGAAGGAAAAAATGTTTCATGTGTTTTCTTTCGAATTCTGTCTTTGATTTGTAAAGAATTTCATATGTTTTCTTTCTCCCTGAATTCGCTATACCTCCCTTTGATTTCGCTATACCTCCTTTTGGATTCGCTATATCTGCCTGAATTCGATGTACCTCCTTTTGAATTTGCTATAAATAAACGGATCAGCTATGGAAAGTTAACTTTCGGCTGACTTTGCTTCGGGTATGTGATAGCTTTCCGCATTATTTGATGGTTTTCAATTTTTTCGATTGAAGTATGCACAATAATTGTTCAATACACTCTGTTATACGCGCTAAATTACACGAAAGGTAAATAACTCACGTTTTGCATTAGTATCGGCTCTTCTTAGTATTGATTGTTCAGACTCACAACAGACTCACATCACATAAACATTTCTCTGTGCCAGGTAAAATATTTCATACAAAATCAAATATTTAAGTTTAAGAGAATAATTATAAAAAAAGGAAAGAGTCCGTTTGTAGTTTGCATAAGCATTTGGTGTGCTTATTCTCCGTTACACATACTAACTAAAAAAACTCCAAAATAAAGCATTCAAAGACAAATCAAAGTTACAGATAGAGAAAGAGATTTTCAGTCATTGTAAATCAAATAAGAGCAGAGCATAGTTCAAGCGCTCAACAAGAGAGTGTGGATGAAACACTCAAATAGATTAATAACTTTTTTCTGTGCATTAATATGCTATACAAAACATAATTTTTAGCCACGCGCATTAAAACAATTAGCTATTGATGAACTACATAATTTTCCGTTAGCTGCGGTAACATGTTTTCTTTGAACATTTGTGGAAACACTATAAAGCGGACCCATCTTTTAAACACTAAACCAATTAGTCTACAACACGAATCCTTTTATACTATTTCTAGCGAACTGTGGCGTGCTATCGTGAGCACCGGTACGGAGTACCGCGATAATTAAATTTCAAAAAAATGTCCGCGTCCATGCTTTAGGAACTAAATGCGTTTCTCCCATGTACATACATACATATATATATATATTTCTATAGAACCGTAGTAAATTTTTTTACTGTGTTGGATGAGTGCACAATTAGGCCGTACGTTTTGGTCGGGTTGATGGCAATATCTAAAGAAATACCGAAAGTTGGTAAATCTGTTTATTCAGAAAAACATTCTCTTCACATATTTTATATCTCTTTGCGACAAGAGGGTGAAAATTGTGCTCTTCGTTGCTATTTATATTTGCTCTTCCTAATTTTCCATAAAAGATGCGAAAACTGCTTAAAAGATGCGAAAACTGCTCAGAATGGCATTTACAAGTAAAATCAGCTGTAGATTGAAAACAAAATAAAATCCATGGAAAATTGTTTCACTTTATCACAGCTCAATCAAAAGGAAAAATTTTATATGATTGAATTTCAAATTTTAAAAAGAATAAATTTATTCAAAAACATTTAAATCTAAACGCGTATAAACATTGACGCTGTGTGAATTTTTATTCATTTAGATAAATAATCTATATATAGGAAAAGTTTGACTTTGTGAAATGTAAGCAAATATTTGTATATGTTAGTCAATAGTCACATATCATTTTATACCATTTGATGGAAGTGTATTGAACTTCGCGATAGCGAATTGTCGTGAGACGGGCGCCCCAATCCCCTTACTTTATCTGAAAATGTATAAGTTCTTTTTGATATATTTCTGGTATGTGAATGTGTTTATCTATATTGTTGCATGTAGAGTACTGCAAAAGTTTCGAATTTCAGAAGTGGCTTTTAAATTACGTATTATAAACAATTGGACCAAGCGATGCTTATGGAAAAATATATATAATGCTGTTGATCCGTTAGCCATAGGTTTGGAGTTGTTTGGTTCTGGATGCTAGCAATCGCTGCTCGGCAAGGAATACTCCATCAATGTAGCACAAAGTACGTTTTCGGAAAAAGGAGACGAAATGGAAATTAAAATTTGCCCCAAATGGAACCGGTGGAGCAACACAAAAATCTGGTTTTGCAAGAAATATGGTAAGTAATTTTACGTTTTTTTGTGCAACAGCGATTGTTGAACTGATTGCGTGCGTAGACGAGACTTACATTTACTTACAAAAGACCGCATAAAATGAAGCGCTTCTCATCAATCTAAAGGAGAAACGTAGCTTAAATGGAATGATTTTAAAAGGATTTACTTTTCTTTTATGTTCATATACGCCATCGGCATTATTCACAAGGTTTTTGAAATGAAAATAATAGTAGTCGATTTTATATGTCCATGGGACGCGCATTAATGGAGGCAACCAAAGTAATGGTTCACTATTTGGCAAGCAGTGAAATAATTTAAAACGCTGCGTATCCTTATCTTTCATTTATTTTTCGATGATTGTGGACATTTATTGGAGACGTGGTTATTGACACCGTCCAGTCCACCGTCCGATGGATCCAATTAAAAAGATATACAATGATAGTCATTGCGAAGCAAACAACATTTGTAACTTTTTGGTCCGTACTAATACTCCTGTCTATCTAACTAGCGAGCTACCGACTTCATTGCTTTTAGTGCTGTTTGAAGAGGACCGGAGACAGGAGAATGGCCCTGGGCGATTCTGTACCCTACGCCACCTACAGTCTCCTTCGGTCCATGATTTGCAATGGGACACCTCGAAGTTGGGTCCAATAACCCTCTGAATTAGTTTCCTCTCAAACAAAAACAAAATTTGGCCCACATTTACATATATATGTATACGTATAGAGTAGTGTAGCCATTAGTAGAACATAAATTAAATGTATGAAAATATGAATGTCGAATTGCATTCTTTAATGACCGTATTAAGAATGCAATTCACTTAGCGCTCTTTAACACGCACACATATGCATATATTATTTGAACTCTTTGGTTTTGTTAATTTTAAATTTTTGTTTATCTAGTTTATTAAATTGCAAATAATTATCCTAAGATCAAGATTAGATGTAAGAGAAATAGAAATAAAGTATATAAGACGTGATTGTTTCCACTAAAATTATCATTGTCGAAACTAATTATTTTTGTAATATTTAGCTTGTTAGAAGTTTTACCTCTGATAAATTACGATATTCTTGGCGTTCTGAAGCCCAGTAAGGTAGACAAAAATAACTGTACACTAGAGCTCCTCTATTTTAAACCTTTACGTTAGCGCAAGGCGATCTTACGGCCGCATCTTCCACAATTAAATTGTAATATATATATATATATATATATATATATTTTTCTTTTAATTTGTATTACTTCCAATAGCAAAAACATTATCGATATCTCTACATTAACTGAAAGGGGACAGATTAAATAATTTGTAAGTATGATCCTTAAGTTACGTTAGGTATTACACAAATAATATATAAATGTTGTATACGTGAAATAAATACGCTGAAGAACAGTTGTAGCTCAAGCACAACTGGATGCACACATTTTACTTAAGTGTAATTTTACATTTGTAGGAATAATCAATACTATTCTATTCGGTTCATATATAGATTTTACTTTGGTTTTATATTTTACTTAAGTAACATACGGCTTATGACTACATAAGGCACATATCGCAACATTATATTTATGCGCACGGTTGCATGTTGCTATCGCCGCTTTTTGTTTTTCGTTGTAGTGTAAAATTAGTTTTAAAAAAGTTAATAAGCTATTGAAGGATCACATATTACGATAGATTTATTTGTCATGCTTTTCTTTTTATTTTGTTTTTTACACCCCAATATTTTTCTAGTGTTGTCACTGTTGTCTTTACTTTGTCATCGCTATATTTTTCTTCATCACTGTCTTTTCCTTTCCCGCTGATCAAGTCATGACCAAAAATTTAATATGGCGTCAACCACGAATACAAAACTTTCCACATATTTTTTTTTTTGTGCGCTTTATAATACATACTGTGCGTACTGTGTTTAGTTCCAACTGTGCTCTACTCAAAACTAAGGACCAATCCGGACTCCTCTACATGTTTTCCCTCTAAGCATCATTAATTAATCAACGCATGAGATTAACAACCCGACCTTCTACACAGTTGTATTAGTAAGAAATATTACAAAATACAACCACACGTTACACATTATAGAGAAATGTAGTACATATATATATAATGGGAAGTAATGTTTTTTAAAGCGCTTCACAACATTTACATACATCACGAAGTGCAAACATGGGGAAGCGAAGATTTTAAATTTTCATCATCGGAAACGTGTTTATGTAACGTGGTCGATGTCTTCGCAGAGTCATCACAATTAAGGCAGATAAGTGAACGTAGAAAAAGCAATAATGTAGCGTCAACATTTTGAATTCAAATTATAATTATACAATACTAATTGAATTTATTAAATAATGACAACGATATCAATAAATTTGTAATGTTTTTAATGTGCAATTATTGACGGTTATTTCTACGGTGATTAGATGAATTAAAATAAATATAAACATAAATTTTCTTTTTTTTTCTGCTTTTTCATTGAATAATAGCAAGAAGCCAAAGAAAAAGTTATTTAAATACGTGATTACCTTGCTGTTTTATTCAAAAGGATAGCAAGTTTGCAACAACAATTAAGAAACCACTATGCTTTTTACATTCTACTTTCTAAGTTTTTTTATTTGATACCCATATCGTCGGTGTTATTAAGAAAAATTAATCGCGTTGTCTATCATATTCATTTTAAAATTAACCCATTTTTAGGCAGACAATATATCTTCATTTGAGGAGTGTATAAATTAATTTTAAACATTCTGGCTTGTTTTCCTTATGATAAATAAACAAAATCTCCAACAAGGGAAGCAATTGGCATGGTAATTTGGTTCCATTTTCGGACCTAGAGAGCAAAGAGTTTCATAAAATAAACGTGGAAAATTTGGACGTTCTAACTTTAATAATATCCGAGTATCGAGCAAAAATCCAAAATTGTTTATTAAAAAAAAACTGAGTTGCGTTCAGTTTATACTCCATTGCGCGGTTGCGCTCTCACCAATTTGGCCCATTTTCAATACTAACCTGCGTGCAAAAATTCCCAATGCTCCTACCAAACTTGAAGTCAATATCTTCATTTTGGCGGCCAGGAGAGCGCCAACAACACAGACCACACAGACGGACGGACATAGCTAAATCAACTCAGAGTTTCAGACTAGCCAAGAAAATATATACTTTATAGGTTGTGTAACATGAGACTAAATTTCGTTTGACGCCATTTTTGTAGCGGCCAACGTCTATGTAAAACTTAACAAAAAAAAAAAAAAAAACAAGAAAACCGAAAGAAAAAAAAACTATTTGAGAATTAGAGCTGTTCGGCCCCACGTTGGGCGCCATATTGGAACATGAGACTAAATTTAAAAAAAATATTATATATAGATATAAAAATGTTGTCGGTCTGGTCCTTGGTCCGTATGTCAGTTATTCGTCCGTCCGTTACTGTCCCTGTCCCTGACCCGTTCCACGCACTCGCACTACTCCATCCCCTGCCTGAAACGCCTTCACTTAGCCTATCGTCATATTTCCTCCTTTTTTTTTTCTTTTTTTTTTTCTTTCTTACCTTATCTTATCACCTAACTTAGTGTAAACGTGCCAAAGCCTTCTCCCAAGCGAGTAGACGATTTTCCAAGCTATCCTCCTT